>OX393580.1:16504998-16688016 GCA_947652605.1 Elmis aenea | reverse complement strand
AATGCAAAGTTAGATAATGTAGTGTACTTTGCCATCATACAAAATTACAGTTTTACAGCAGAACTTTTTCAGATTTTTATTTTTTTTAAATTAGGATCGCCCCCCTCATAGAACGTAGTGAAAATCCATGTTACAATAGTGTTAAAACTGCATGGAATTATTAGATATTATTATTATCCAGTAACCTCTTTTACCAGCGGTGTCGAGGTGATGAATTTTTCCAGACATTCCTATCCGTGGCTTTTGTTCTTGCTAGGTTCCATGTAACGTCTTTTTTTTAAGGATGCTCGCTATTACACTGTTCCAGGTTTTCCTTGGGCGTCCGCGTCTTGCTATTTCCGGTAACCATTTCCCACATCACTTTTACCGTGTTTTGTTCTTCCATTCTACTGAGATGCCCTAACCATCTGAGCTGTTGGGTCTCGATTTTTGCCAATCTTCTATCTATATAAAAATGAATGTATGTTTGTTTGTATGTCCTTTATGCATTCCTATACCATTCATCCGATCCTGACCAAATTTGGCACAGACAATCTATAGGACCATGGAAACAAGATAGGCTATATAAGAATTCCCAAAAAAATCGTCCGGAAAAGATAGTGAGGAAAACGTGCCAAAATCTTACACGCATTATTTAAATCGGGTCGTCTGGAGCGAGAATTTCGACAAAATTTGACAATTTGACATTTTGACGTAACGTTTAAACGCTCGAACCTTCTCCGATTCGACCTTTTCGCACATGTGTCGTACCGATTCGGAATCGTCTCGCCCTCCCCGACAAGTACGTACCAAAAAATCCCACTTTCGAGTTAAACTTGGACCACGAACGAGAAAAAGCGCAGGCGCGCGCACGTACTGCATACTAACGAACGTCGAAAGTCCTTTTCAAAGAACGATTAAAAATACTCGGGGGCGTCTAAAAATCGCAAACTTCTTTGAAGAGTCGTATAAAGGATATAATTTTAATATGTGCTCAGGACCTCAGAAAAAATCGCTTGCAAACATTATTAATTAAAACGTGCAAAAATGTTCGTACTTGCATGATGAAAACGTCGTCGCGCGCACGCACTGTCAGTTTGACAGAATAATAGAAGCGCTCAGACCATTCTGGACCATTTTCCAATTAAGCTTTATGTACATGTATCATACCAAATTGGAATCGCCTCGCTCTCCCCTAAACATACATACGAAACAATCCCAGTTTCGAGTTGAATTCATATTTGAGAATATGAAAATACGATGGCATTTAAAAATAAATTGATATGTAACATAGAAATTGGAGTATGTCAAAAGACAGTACTGTCAAACTGACAGCATAACCTAGAAATTGAAGTACGTCAATACTGTCAGACTGACTTAGAAATTGAATTATGTCACTGTCAACGGACCGTTGAGCTGATGACGCATGCATTACAAACATCGTTGCTAAGATACGCTGTAAATGACAGTAGTTATTTGACAGTTCGTCTATCTATATATAAAAAATCAACGCATTTTCTATTTAATTATGCCTCCCAAACGAAGAGGTCAATCTACACCTCAAGCTTCAAGCAAAGAAAAAAAAAGAACTACGAGCTTCAGAAGCAGATGAGCAATGGGAAGCAAGATTGGAAACGAATCGATTACGCAATGCTCAAGCCCGTTCATCTGAAACGGACGAGCAACGGGAAGCAAGATTGGAAACGAATCGATTACGCAATGCTCAAGCCCGTTCATCTGAAATAGACGAGCAACGAGAAGCAAGATTGGAAACGAATCAATTACGCAATGCTCTTACTAGATGAATAATTTGTTTTACATTAAATTTTGAGCATATATGTATATCTCAGGAATGAAGTCAATTATGGACAAACGAAAGATAATATTTTGCGCAAGAGAAAAATACGCGCAAAGCGGTGTCTAGCGGTGAAGGAAGGAGTGTTGTAAATAAAAATTTGAGCCAATCGATTGTTCAACGACACGGTTATTTCTTATCGTTTCGCTTTTTACTTTATCCATTCTTGTCACGCCCTCATTTTTTCTCAGAATTTTCATTTTGCATGCTTCTATACTACTTTACAGGCGATCCGTTAAAACCCACGACTCACATCCTTACGTTAGTTAGCATTGGGACAAGCACACTTTCATACACTATAGTTTTAGTCATTTTGTGATTTCTTTTTTGTTGAAAAATGTTTTGTATGTTGCTGTAATTATTACTGATTTCTAGTTCTATTTTTCCTGTTTCTTCCACTAGCGCCCCTAGGTATTTCAGATGTTGTTTTGCTTGTATTTTTTTGTCTTCTATCACTATTTCCAGCTTCTCCGTCTCATTTGCTATCAACATTATTTCTCTTTTGCTTAAGTTGACTTTCAAGTCGTATCTTTTTAAACTATTTGCATGGAATTTAATGCCTCAATAAATGAAATGTTTCATAATTTTATTGTATAGTTGGTACCCTATCATATTATTTTTTACTTAGAATTTCTGTCGTTACAAGGGGGCGGGTTTTCAGTGTAGCCAGGTCGACTAGCCCGTTTTATCCTCTAACTGCGATAAGAATAAATTTTATTTAAATGAATTTTTATGAATTTAATAGCGCCAGTGCCGGTACTGATTATTATATCTACTGATCCTTCTTACCCCCGAGATTTTTATTATTACCCCATTTGGGTAGACTAAAAAGGCCGACCCAGAAAAAGTGCCGCCCGGGGCGAAGCGCCTCCCTGCCACCGTATGAACTAGATCACTTAAAATTTGACGTCAAATAATACATGATTTTCATATCATAAATTGAAAGCAATTTGTACACAACAAAATTTTACTTACATTGATGAGTACATTTTTTCGCCATTGGGACCAGTCTGTTGATTCTGCAGTCTAGTTTTGACCAAGTCCAATGGGAACACACAGGTTACCCCGATGATACCAGCAATTCCTCCATTGATGATCTTTGGCAGTAATCTGTAAAGAAAAAATAAATCAGTATCACGATCATATCTAAAATATGCATTAAGAAAATAATTTTACTAACAAAATGTCTAACTTGCTGGATAATTTAACCAGGGCTTCGAACCGGAACTGAACCGAAAAAAAATTGGTTTATTACGGTTCGGCACATGTTCAACAAACTCGAGTGTTTTGTTTACACAGCGTCATTCAAAAAGTCTGCAACAAATGGGAAAAAAAATTATTATAGATTTCTCAGAAAATTTTATTCTTCATTGCATTGTCTAAAACTAATTTTAAGATGAAAAAAAAAATCATAAAAGGTCATAGGACACTAGATTTTAGAGATTTTTGAAATATTCGCAAGAGTAAAGTGCCCTTTTTTAAGAGATACAAAAAAATTGTATAAGAAAAAGTTTAGGCTAGATTTAAATAGTGATGGTCAAATTCCAATTTTTACTTTTTAAGAAAATTCAGCATTAAAAGTGTGCAACAAATGGAAAACTTTTTTATTATCGATTTCCCGAAAATTTTTATTGTTAATAAAAGTTTGTGCATGGTCTAAAACTAATTTTAAGATGAAAAGAAGTTCCATGAAGAATTATAGGACACTAGATTTTAACGATTTTTGAAATATTCGCATGAGTAAAGTGCTTAAAATTTCTTAATAATAAAAATTTGGAATTTGATCGTAAAAATTTAAATTAAATTAATTAAATTTTTAAGTTTATAAAAAAAATGTGGTAATTTATGCTTGTAAGGGACCGGCGTGGCTGTCAGGTATTAACGCTTTGTTCACGTGTATAAACGCTACGTTCACATGTAAGCGTTTGGGCGTAAAACTCATCACAAAGGTTTTTGCAATCCATTAAAAATTACAATTTAAAAAAACTTTCACCGACCTTTAACCTCATCCTCGTTCGCTTGGTCAATAATAAAGGGTCCAGGTTAAAGGTTGGTTAAGGTTTTCTGTTTTTCAAATGCATAGGATAAATGAAATGTAGGCCATAAATGTGGAATGGGTTACAACCTTCATAAATACTTTTACGCACAAACGCTTACAAGTGAACACAGCGTTCATATGACAGCCACGCCGGTCCCTTACAAGCATAAATTACCAAAAATGTATCTCTTAAATTAAGGCTACTTTACTCTACAGAATATTTCAAAAATTGCTAAAATCTAGTGTCCTATGACTTTTCATTGAATTTTTCTTCATTTTAAAATTTGTTTTAGACTATGCGTCAACTTTTATCAAGAATAACATTTTCTGAGAAACTGATAATAAAACACTTTTCCATTTGTTGCACACTTTTTGAATGTTGAAATTTCTTAAAAAATAAAAATTGGAATTCGGCCGTCAAAATATAAATCTAGCCCTATTTTGAGATTCTAAATAACTTTTTCTTATAATTTTTTTTTGTATCTCTTAAAATAAGGGCACTTTAATCTTGCGAATATTTCAAAAATCGCTGAAATCTAGTGTCCTATGACTTTTTATTAAACTATTTTTCTTCTTAAAATTGGTTTTAGACTATGCACCAACTCTTGTCTAGAACAAAATTTTCTGAGAAATCTATAATAAAAATTTTTCCCGTTTGTTGCAGACTTTTTGAATGACGCTGTATATGTTTCGTTTAATAAATTATATTATCGTCATATGTTATATGTTATATAGGTTCTTCTATTTCCAATTATTATAGCTTATTATACCAAATAAAAACATTTAAAAAAAATATAAAAAGTAATCCCTAGGAGCTGAACCGAAAACCGAAAAAAACCGTTATTTTTTCCGGAACGAAAACCGGAACCGAACCGATATAGTATATGTTTTTAATTGAACCGGAACGAAAACCGAAACGAAAAAAATTACAGTTCGAAGCCCTGAATTTAACAAAGAGGAACAGATTTTCAGTATAGTTTTCAATAACTCCCAAACATTTTTTACCGGGTATAATTAAACCAATTTTTAAGCACCAAACTTCAGACAATTTTTTTCAGCATACTGAATGCGCATCCAACCACCAGAACTCTTAAAATAGAACCTCTTGTTTCCAACATTGATATACAATATACAACACAAAAATATTTATAGTACGGCCCTGTTGCTCGACCCTGTCATAACATGATGTGAAGTTGTTTAAACATGTATGTATAATTTATCATGCAACATGATACTTCCTAAAACTTTATTACACAACCAACAACTGCAGTACTCTTTTTATTATCGCGGTTTGTATAAGCAACGAAAATTCATGCACGTTGTAGATATTGCAAAATAGTTTACAACTTAAACAAGTTTATTAATGATATGATAAAAGTCGATTTTTATTACGTAAAACATGAATTATTAATAGCTTTATGAACAGCGCAATCACAGTCAAGTCATTATTATCTTGAGATACAAAAATGCAGTTTGTTATATAAAGTTTAATTTAATATTATATTTATATTTGCTACTAACTAGTTGAATGATTCATTTAATTTGTAGATATATTTGTCAAAGGCAACCAAAATTATAAAGATATAGAAATAAAATTACACGCAAATTAACAATTATTTGCAATTTATTTGTCCAACATTGGACTAAGCAAAGTTTAGATAAACAAATCGCTTCAAACTTGGTACACACCTTATTTTTGGCCAAATTAAGAATTATTAGCCCCTAAATAATAGGAGTGTATTTAATTTTTTGGGAAAAATGGGAAAACTGCAAAAGCTATAGAGTCTTTGCCATGTTTTTGACAAAAAAATCGACTTATTTTGAAACTAAAGCAAATGGCTTCAAACCTTGTATACACGTTATTTATGGCCAAATTAAGGATTATTAGCCCTTAAATAATATATTTAATTTTTCGTGAAAATGAGAAACTGCAAAAGGTGCCATTTGTTCGACCAAAAAATGTTTTTTTTTTTTAAACCCAAGCAAATGGCTTTAAACTTCGTATTCACAATAATTATGGCCAAATTAAGGATTATTAGCCCTAAAATAATTTTTTTTCTAAAAAATTTCTGAAAAATGGGATATAGTTTTTGCACTTTTTGACCAAAAATTCGACTTTCTTTATAACAAAAGCAAATGGCTTCTAACTTCGTATACACGTTATTTATGGCTAAATTAAGGACTATTAGCCCTTAAATAATATATTTCCTTATTCGTGAAAAATGGGAAAAGTGCTTTTTTGCGACCAAAAATCGATTTTCTTTAAAAATTAAATCAAACTTATACACTTTATTGTGGCCCAAATAATGGATACTTACTAGCCTTCAAATGGTTTAAATTTGGTTCTATAATTTTTATGAAAAATGAGAAAATGACCTAAATAATAAATTATTTAAGTTAAGTGAGAAAAGCAATTGGACAAATCTTCACGAGTGAAATAAAGTGACAACACTAACAATAGCTTATAAAGAAATAGAAACAAAAATCAAGTGCATGATAAAGATAACTATAAAATCATTTTATAACTGGTAATTAAGTACTTACGCAAATTGCTGTGGTGGTTTATCTCCCATTGACCTGTTACAAAGATGTATTTACCTGTAACAAACATACGATCAGCTAATATAGTAATCATATCAACTTGGGCAAGCAAAAGTTGGAAGTTTCGTCGTGATTACGCCTTTACGTAAACATTATATAGTCTAGAGTCTAGACAAATGGGTAAAGTCTCGATACAATTGATAAATAGATGAAACTAGCGTAGAAAAAGAAGGGAAAGCCAATATTACAAATGTATATATTTGTTTAATACATTACAATAGTATTAGATAGCAATTCTGTGACAACGAATGTTTCACAATTAATTATCAAGTTTCTTCGACAAATAAGTGTGCGAAGAATTATTGTGATGTGATAATTATCGTAATTGTTGGGCAAATTTTGTCTAAATTAAGTGTCAAAATACATGCTTCAATAAATCATTACTGATTTAAAAAAATACTATTCATTTCCGTAGTTTCCAGGACAACTGAATCAACAATCAATACCCAAGCACATACATTCATGGGGTGGAAAAGAACTTATTTGGAGATGATTTAAACAATTTTAAGAACTGTAAATTTATTGATAAAACATTTTTTTAAATATGTCCTTAATTAGGAGCAAGTTTACAGGAAATAAATATTAAAATGGGTGAAGGATTCTTCTTGGGAAAATTAATTTATCGCTTTTAAGGCAAAGCCACAACCATCCAGTTTTTTAATTATTTGACCAAATTTTGTATCGTGAAAATTGAAATTCTTTACCACTTTGCATTTCTATGCGTTATTAAAATTGTCTTAATATTTATTTTTTGAGTTGTGTACCTTTGTAAGCTTTATGCTCGTTTACCTAGCGAATTTTTTCACAAACACACCGATAAAACTACTTCTGCTGTAAAAAAGTTAAACCCAATCTTATGCGCACCTTTTAACAATAAAACAAGTTCATTAGCAAGGAAAAGCAACTTAACAATACCGATTTGAATACAACATTCTAAACAGATTTTCACGGATCCATAAAATTGTTTAAGGACAGCTAAAAATTACGTAGTCATGATCAAATACCCAAATTGTTTTGTTTATTAATACATGATAAATTTAAAAATAGATTTAAACGTTGCATAATGTTTTCAGACGAAGTAAACCATGCCCTTCATTATTAATTAACCTCGTGCAAGCTAGCAGCAGGCTGGGGGACAAAGTTTATGAATGAAACTGTCAATAAAATTGACAATTATGTAAATTTATGCAAAAGAAACTTCAAAGTATAAACTGCATTTCTTTTGTTAACAACATTCAATAGGTACTGGTAATTATTGCGTTGGAAAAGTATTAAATGAGTTATGTTTTGGTGCGCTCCAGATTTTTTGGCATCTAAAGTATATTTTGATGAAGTTTTACATAATAAAGGATTAGTAATTTGATGGATAGAGTGGACCGGGTTATTGATTTGTCGTATTGCGATTTTTTTGCTACTTTACCTAGTAATTATGGTATTTTTTGTGAGACTGGTCACTACACCGTTGCCAAGTTGTAGTTCTTTAGTTTGGGTCCCAGAATTGAAGCGTACACGCGATATTTCACTTGACAACGGTGTTATCACGGCACATTGACAACTGATCACCGAGAAACTAACTAAAAATTGTATAAATGTGTATCCAAGGCTACTAGAAATTATACAGCTGACTGTTCGGCATTCCAAAGTTTCCGCCTTTGTCGGCACATTTGTTGGCGAGTTTGTCAACAGAATGCATTGAGTGTACGGTCCTGAGGAAGGTTCTCGTAGAGAGAGCTCGTTATCGAACCCTTTTTGGGGTCGGTTAAAGCCGAGGTAAACGTTTTTTCATGCCAGCGAATCTTTTATAATACACGCGATATAATAGGCTATCAATAACTAACAAAAAAATATTACGGACCTGGCCAAATACCTTAATCAATATCTACCGCCTTAATTAACACGTTCTACTGGATCGTCTTGTCCCGTTAGCGCCTGAACTCTTATGCAACCTGCCAAACTTCAGCACTACGTTCAGTTTGCAAGTTCTGGTAGGCGCCCCCCACTAACGCACCAACTGAAGGATTTGCAGTTTTTTATATATTAAATAAAAAATTACACACGCAAGTTCTTCCTTAAAAGATACAAAGAACTGAACGCTTCTGCTTGGCCTATTCTCAGCAACTTGTTTTTCTAACATTAAGTTTGAAAACTTTAATTCATGCTTTAAGATGTTATAAATTCATCCAAGTGCTTGGATTTGCCGTAGCCACGGCTCAAAAACACAAAAAGATAATGAGAAAAATCTTACCTTATTCAGTTAGTTTCCAAATCCTGTGTTTTTTAATTAACCGAGTTTTTATTGATGCCAGTTGTGGAATTTTTCATGGTTATTAGAAAAAGTGTTTTTTCCAATTTATCGAGTTTCTGTCTGCCTATTCTTTTCTTGGTCGATTTTTTCGAATTTCTCAGTCTATTTTTGATTAGTAAATGTATAAATCGAGGCTAAAATTCAATAAAACAACAAAACAACTTTAAAATTAAGTTGTTATTGAAGTAATATTACGTTTTATACAGCGTTATTCAAAAAGTCTGCAACAAATAAAAAAGTTTTTTATTATTGATTTCTCAGAAAATTTCATTGCTGATAAAAGTTGGTGCATGGCCTAAAATTAATTTTAACATAGAAAAAAGTTCAATAAAAGTCATAGGACACAAAATTTTAGTGATTTTTGAAGTAGTAAAGAGTAAAGTGATCTATTTTAAGAGATACAAAAATATGTTATAAGAAAAGTTAATTAGAATCTAAAAATCAGCATAGATTTAAATTTTGACGGTCAAGTTCCAACTTTTATTTTTTAAGAAATTTAAAATTTAAAAGTTGCAACAAATGGAAAAGTTTTTTATTATTGATTTTTCAGAAAATTTTATTTCTTATTAAAAGTTGGTGCATGCTTTAAAACTAATTTTAAGTTAATAAAAAGTCATATGACACTAGATTTTAGTGGCTTTTTATAATTTTGAACGCAAAAATTTCTTAAAAATTATAAATTGGAATTTGATAGTCAAAATTTGAACCTAGCCAAATTTTTAGATTTTAAATAAATGTTTCCCATAAATTGTTTTAGTATCCCTTAAAAAAAGGGCACTTAACTCGAATGTTTCAAAAATCGCTAAAGTCTAGTGTCCTATGACTTTTTATTTAAATTTTTTCAAGCTCAAATTTAGTTTTAGACCATGCATCAGCTTTTATCGAGAATAAAATTTTCTGAGAAATCAATAATTTTTTTTTTCCATTTGTTGCAGACTTTTTGAATGACGCTGTATAAGAGGTATTCAAATATTTTTACTGATAGTTAAAAAGTGCGCTTAATAATCTATAACATCATCAAAACGTCTCGTTAATGATAAAAATTTGATCTGAAAGGTTGCCGATAGTTTAACACACTTTGATTTCTATAGGTATTAACCGTAAATTGTATTTAAAGCAAATTAAATCACAAATCAAAGTTTACTGTTAACATGATTTATTAAAAAGTAAAAAGTTCCTATAAATCTCTTTTTATAATATCAACTTAAAATTATTTATTACAGCTATGCTGATTCTGGTACACTCATGTTGTTCATACCAAAATTAGGCTCTCCAGCATTTACTGATTTTGCCTGAAATTAAAATTATCTGTATTATATGATAATTAAGCAAATCTTACGATACAGCAGTTCCCAAACGCGGCCTGCAAACTTTCTAAATTATTTATTACTACATTATAACTTATACTTGTCAAATTAATACAAAAATAGTGGCGACTTTTATTGTGATATATAATTCAAAAAAGGGGGATTTCCCAACTACAAAAAGGTTAAAAACTGCATTAAATCTCAGCTGAAATTTTTGCGTTTTTAAACATGTACATTTTCTCACCGTATTTCCAAAAGCGTATATAATATCATCCGCGGTTGGTTGGTTGGGATATTCCCTCTGTGGTATCAGACGCCTCACAAACGGTGCCAGAAGAGACGGATCGACGTCTCTAGGATCCAACGGTTTTGTTATAAAGCTCACTAACAAGGCAGTCACAGTCGTTATGGTCGCACCAACCAAAGTGTACCAAAGATACGATAATCGATAAAGCATGTAACGTTCGCTGTAATTAAAAAAATCGCGTTTTGGCAAAAAATAGAGTTCACACGGTGACACTAGCGTCGCTACATCAAATGTCACGACGTCGCTTGACATTCGGTGTCGCGGCACTGGGTCTTTACAGGTAATACGATATATTTGAGCGTCGCGACATTAAAATAAAAATGGTCGCTCTTGTAACTGCAGTAACGAGTGTTGTAGAGCAACTGATTATTTTGATGTCGCTATATTCGGGAATAGATTTGTCCCATAAACAAGGATATTGTTAATAATGCTCTAAAATCGTTGGAACATCTATAGAGAACATGATAAATTGGTAATTGATAACAACCAAATGTATGATATTTCGTCGCCTTGGAGTTGTTTTGTTCCATACGCCATTTAGTTAGTTTTGAGTAAATCGACTTTAAAGTTTCTGTTTTTATTACTCTGTTATTAAAAATATTTATGCGTTTAATTTTTCTGAAAGAACTTGAAAGTAATACAGTATCTAATTAATAAATTTAAAATTATTAAATTTTAATAAAATCTTGAGTTACTGCCAATTTGAAAATGGATATGGAACAATCTCCTTAGCTGCTTAGCACATTTTTGTAGAAGTTTGTTCCATGTGCATGGTATTTTTATAGTTTTTAAATGAAAAGTTGATTTTATTTAAATAAAATAATTTAAATAAGTATAACCAAATTGTTAGGAAAAATTTTACGAAAATTTGGCTTTGATTTGTTTTTACGAAATGTCAAATTATGTAAAATACAATTACAAAACATATTTTATTTAAACTGTAAAATAAACATTTGAACAATCTCGTTACAAAATGCCGTGAAACAATAGTATAAAAACAAGTAAATTAATTTGCTTATGTATTATATAAACCGAACACAATTATTTAAAAAAAATTAAACTTTAACATAAATATTTTAACATTCTTGCAACAAAATGCCGTAAAAAATAATATAAAATTTGAAATATTATTCTAAACAAGAAAAGTTTTTTGGTTAAGTATTATGTAAATTGAACACAATTATTTAAACAAAAATAAAATTTTAACATAAACATTTTAAGATTCTCGTAACAAAATGGCGTAAAACAATAATTCAAAAACTAAAATATTATTCTAAACAAGTAAATTAATTTGGTTATGTATTAATATGTAAATGAAACACAATTATTTAAAAAAAAAAATTTAACATAAACACTTTTTGTAAAAAAATGTCGTAAGACAATAATATAAAAACTGAAATGTTATTTTAAACAAGTAAATTATTTTGGTTTTGCAACAAATTTGTGTTATGAACTGCTGTTCTTTTATATTCAGTGCATTTTGTAAATATAGTTTAAGTTCTATATTTTAGTGTCCCAAATCTCCAAATTCTTGTATTCTTGGAAATAATTTTGGGTATTCCAAGACCCTTTATTGTACATTGCAGGTGCAGTTACCTTTCGGTAGCGTATACGACAAATTAATGGGAACTTAATTATGCTTTTCCTGTAATCTCTATAAATTAGGCTTGTACATAGTGTTAAGTATTCATTTTTCTAATTCATTCTAATTCAATCCAGAGTCATTCTGATTTGAAACAAAGGTAACACTCATAACGTCATAACTTTGTCAATACCGAACGAATTTAAATTTTAAATAATGTTGAAGGATATAAAACATTTTCTTCAACATATTCTTGATATTAATAAGTCAATATGCCCCAAAATGGCGTATGGCACAAAATAACTCTCAGGAGACGATATCATAACACAAGAATTGAGGTAATTTTTCGGATGTGGAACAAATAAAACGTAAAACGTGTAATGAATGGATATGGAACAAATAAACCCGCAATTTATCTTTAGATTTTTGGATATGGAACAAAGTTAACACTGATAACTTTGTCAATACCGAACGAATTTAAATTTTAGTTATGTTGAAGGATATGGAAAATTTTTAACATAATTTTGGTATGAATAAGTCAGTTTGCCCCAAAATGGCGTATGGAACCAAATAACTCTCAGGCGACGATTTGTCTGTTATGTCAAAATATCGGTGTCGCGACATCGCGGCACTAGCGTCATGACATCGTGGCATCGCGACATCAGGCTGTTCAGACGACGACATTTGATGCCACGGCACCTAGTGTCACAATGCTAGTGTCACCGTGTGAACTACCCTTAATTGCAGTAAGAAATGGTTAAGATGAAACACGAATTTGCGATCAACAATTCACCCAAGTTCTCGATGTTTCGTTTGTCGTTGTAGAATACAACTTCAATACTCTTACTTCAGAAGCACAATTAAATACTTAGCTAATATCTTTCACAACTGTGAAGGAAAAGTCGGTTAAATTTTTAAACGCTAAACGTGCTTCAATGTAGAAAATTTAAACATTTTCACAGTTCTAGAGTAACTAATTTCAACTCACTCTGTATGTTGAACGTCCGTCGTGTTGAATATCGGATCCAGTTGAAAATTGACCGAAGATAACTTCTTCGGCGTGAAATGATAGTGGCAGTCCTCGGTGCTAACGGGTTTTTCCGGAAATAGCAAATCACCTGAGGCTATCGCCGCTTGGGCATTGAAGCACAACCAAGACATTGAAATTAATCCGGTGATGGCCCCTATGAGGGCACCCTATAAATTAAATGTGCAATTTTTTTTGCCATGTCGTTTCGCGATTAGAACGTACCTTAGCATTGATCCACGGTAAAAGTAGCCCCATGGCGAATAAAGCTAGAGCCGGACCTGTCCCAATTGCTCCTACACTCATGGAAAGCTAAAAAACAATTTAGAGGTTTCTTAAAATGAACTTTTACAAATCCAGTTCCAATACCATGACATTTTTAAGCAAGATACATACATTCCAAGACGTTTTGTTGAAAAAAATTAGCAAATCTTTACGTTTTTGTGACCTAAATGTGACACGTTACATTACAATTATAAAATGGTTTGGCTTCTGTTTCAAACTTAAAAAAAAGTACCTGCAAGTATACCGGGTGATTCAGTTTGACTGTCGCACCCTATAACTTTTTAATTATTGAAAATAACCCCAACAAACCTTATATTTTTGAAAACGGCGACAAATACTCTATTAAATGATGTGCATTTGTTATCTCTACGATGACGTATGTCAATTGTGCGAAAGGCAACGTTTTTTTTTTTAAGTACATGGTATACATTTTGTTGTTGATTCGGATAGAGAATTTAATTCTGAATCCGACCGTGTATTAAAAAGGCATGCTTATATAAGAAATTTTTCTAGAAAAATCAGTTTAAAGTTTATTCAAAACATAGTTAGCAGTCTATTTAAGATAACAAAAAACGATCAAACTTTAAAAATTATACTGTAACTATAAATGGAAACGTACTAAAAATTTATTTTTAATAAAAATAAAAACAAATAATACACGTCGACATAAAAAATTAGGCTTTAATGTATTCACATTCCAAACACAGTTGTCCTCTATTTGTAACTGCTTGATTGAAATTAGAGTTTAATTTTTTTATGTCAACGTTTATTATTTGTTTTTATTTTTATTAAAAATTAATTTTTAATACATTTCCATTCATAGCCCAAAGTATTACTAGTACGACTCATTTTAAACAATGTAAATTACAAAATTCATGTTCTGTATTTGTTCACACATCACTAAATTTTGTTATTAGAAATCTTACCTGTAACACAGAACCCATTTTCTCGACTATAAAAACCAACCCTACGAATACAACACCAAGGACAACGACTGTAGTTTTCATGAACACATACGTCTGTTTTTCTTCGAGTTTTTTCTTGAAGAACGGCTTGTAGAAATCCTCCAAGACCACGGCAGCCATCGAATTAAGACCTGTCGAAAGTGAACTAAACAAGCATTTTTAACGAACAGTAAAAAAAATCCACACAGCGTTACCTTAAAGCCGCGCTGAATATCCCAGCTACGAATAATCCTGGAAAGCCTGGAAAATCTCCCAGGACATGCATTACTAGGAGTGGAAGCAGTTGGTCTTTCTCTCTTGCCAACTAAAAATAATTACGTAAAAAGAAAAATTTATAGTCGAAGTGGAGTAGGTATATTTTAAACGGAACAACATTTTTTATAAACTTTGTCTCACAATTTTCGTGAACTTTTTTAAAAATATTAATAACATACACTTAAAATTTTTGCCTACCGTTGTGGTTAAAGGATCACATTTATGATAGGTGGCAAAAATAAGCATACCACTATAACAACAAAGAGTTAACATCAACAGAATTTCCAAAATGAAAAACCACAGCGCCCTGAAATCTAAATCAGTTAGTTTCTGCGTACATTCGAAGTGAAATGTTAAACCTTTGGGATGATTTTACAGTGGGCAACGACAGATATCTTTGCATCATACTTTGATTAATCACACTTCCTTGCAGCCAGTAAATTGATCCGCCAATAACTAGCGCCCAAAATGTATGGCGAGATAACGGATCTGGATCAAAACTGAAAGAAAATTAATTAGAGAGATTGAGTACTTGGAAAAAGGTTATAGTACTTTGGCCCTTCTATTCTGTCGCTTTCCCAATTTCTTTCCCACACCAGGTGGAATCCACCGATGTCTATTGTGCCTTTTATGATTACCAAGACCATAGCACCCAGCATAAAGCCAGTTTGAATAACGTCAGTCCAAACCACAGCTTTTAAACCACCCTGAGTGAAAAATAGAAATTAACGCTTCTTCGGATTTTGTCTTAAATTTGTTTGGTTTGAAATTGGAATTATGTAAAAATACTTACAACACAAGTATAAAATATGCATATTACGCAAACTACTGGAGTTACTATATGGACGTTAATACCAGTTACTGAAAAAGTTTACATAATTAATCAGTTCACTTAATTTATTGTTAAAATTTTCATCTTTATATATCCTAACATTCCAGATAACTTCTCTGGAAAGAGCACTTTATGTGATTACTTATAAGCGGAAAATGACAAGACAATTCCCTTTGTCGAATTAAGAATATAAATCACAACTATTCAGTTCTTTAATTAAACTTTTTAAACAAAAACACCCCATATTAAGCTGATTTTTTTGAAGCTATAAGCAAAAATTATTAAGTTTAACTTTCAAATACAGTTGAAAAATAAAATTGAGATCTTTACCTTGGTTGAAGGCTAAAGCTGGGACGTAAATTACTATTGGTAACCAGGTTAGCTAAAAATTACCTCATTTTAATAACTAAAGTTTTATGAAAAGTATATGTTAAAGGAAAAATAGAAAAACTGGTGTTAATCTTAAACACAATGTAGCTTTACCCACAAGTTTTTTTTTTCAAGACGGGTCCAACATACCATATTCATGGTGAACAAAACAGATCCGAACACGCGAAGTCTTCTATCGAATCTTCTCTCTAAATACTTCAGAAATTTAATTTTTAAATTTATGCACTACTGTCTCAATCATTACCTCGTACGTGGAAGTTATTTGTAACTTATGAAACACGGGAATAAAGACTCTCTCAGCTATTACAGCCATGAGCAGTATTCCTCCTATAATGTACATGTACTGAATGCCAAAAACGTATATTTCTGTTGGTATTCCAAGAAGAGATATACCACTCGTAAAACTACAAAAAAGGATAAAAAAATCGTGTCAGTAAATCTGTAAACGGTTTGGATTTACTTTAATTTTTGGCAAGCAAGAATGAGTCAAATAGAGCCTAAAAAATTACTAGTGCATTGAAATGACTAGAATTTCCGACAAATGAATTGAATGTGCAATCATTTTAATTGGAAAAAATATTTGCAACCATATATTAGTAGGTACTTTTCGATTCCTACCTAGCAAAAAGAGAAACGGATACAGGAAAAGTACGCATGTTACGTCCTCCAACCAAATATTCTTGTGACGAAGTTGCTTTTCGTACAAAACCGAAATATAAACCAATTGCTACACATAGCATCAACATGCATACAAACACAACATAATCGGGCCATCCAAATCGTTGCATCGACTGTCCAACGTCAGCAACACTGACCATCAAAATTGTTTTTTGGCCTGAGTCCACACCAGCCATCAGTCCTTCATTTACTGCCTCAGACATCGTGAAGGATAATCTACAAATCATTAAACTCTCTCAGGGTTATATAAAAAATATTTAGAGGGTATTAATTGCTAACTATTGGACATTAAATGAATTATATCCTCTAGAAAATAGAGGAAATAGTTGTGATTCTTCATGGAAACACCTCATCCCCAAAACCTATTAAACATGTAGAGCATAGAAGAAATATACAATGCATAACTTTCCCCTTTAACGAGTACCTACGTGTTAGCAAAAGCAGAAAATTGATTAATGTTACGTGAAATAATGGATACTTATAAGGTTTTTTAAAATTTTAAGTTTTTTAATGAAGCAATATGTGTGACAATTAAAATGTAAAGCAAACTTGTAGTTTATTTGCTATTTTAAGTTTGTCTTTTCCGCATACCTGGTACATAATAATTATTGCCTAAATCATGGTATTCCAACGACTGTAAATTTGGAGGATTAATTTTGAACTTAGCGGGGATTAAGGTCGCTATAATAAATTAAAATTGTAGGTTAGTACGTGAGAACATTACAAACAATTTGTGTAATTTGATTGTTCGCGTTGCAATGTAATATAAATTGTGGTGCGCACACGTGCCGACTTGTATACTTCTGGAGCAATTTATTATTTTGAAGTCATTTATTATTCGGTCTAGACAGTGGTTCCTTCGCATGTCAAAAATAAAAAATCAATGTTCGTATTTTTGTTTTTTTTTCTTCTCTACCCAACAAAACTAAAGCCAAACATTACCATACTTATAATTAAATTTATCTCACAAGTACAATTACTTTTTTATCGTCGAATGTTAATGCATCGAACTCATTGACCACCTCATAAATAGCGCTCGAAAAAGAATTGTGTTTGTGGAATGTTTAAAAAAAAAGCAGTTGATTTTGTCTAGTTTTTTTGTAATGGAGGTTCAAGGCCAAAGTCTGTATAGTAATTTAATGTATTTAATTTATAATTATGTTGTTTTTTTAGTAGTTATTGGTGTGCTAGGAAATTGCATTTATTTGTCATTTTGTATTGCTACATTATTTTTTAAGTAAAGTTTTTGTTGGTGTGCCCTCGCTTGCCCTTGAATATTTAAAAAAAATATGAAACTTTAAACTTTAAAGTATTAGTTTTAATTGCCTTCTTGCTTATCTTTTTCCACTTTTTCGAGTGATTCTACTTTCTGTTCCGTTAAAGGCTCATCTTATCATTTCCACGCAAGTTTATTTTTGAAAGTTGGGTTAAAAACATGGGAATAACAAGGTTTAATTAATAGTTATTTATGTATCAAGGCCAAAAAGTGTAACTTTTTCGGCCGCGTCTGGTTTGCTAGGCCAGCAAACAGGCAAGGCCGAAAAAGTACGTTTTGGCCGAGGTGCATATTACATTTTTTGTGCGATCGAATTAAAAACAATTTATATTTTTAGTAATTTTCAAAATTATAGGTTAGAAACTACGTGACACTCTGTCACTGACAGATGATGGCGTATGTACTGCATTACCGGCCCTCTCCTTAGCAACGGCCGTAAAAGTTACTTTTTCGGCCGTTGCTAAGGGTAACGGCCTGAAAAGTAACTTTTACGGCCGTTGCTAAGGATAGGGCCGGTAATGCAGTACTTTATGTTTGCCAACGCGTCCGTCAAACAGCTGTTTCTAGTACGATCGCACAAAAATACTTTATTACATCCACAGTAACATCTACATAATAGATAATGGTTAAATAATGTTTTCTTTTTTATCTACTAATATTTATTATTTAGATTTTACTTTGAATGTAATGAAGTTAGTAATTTTAAATAACTTTTGTATTGCTATTAGTACTAAAATGTCATTATTTGTTTATGTGTACAGGGTGATTTAAAATCGAGGGCGACCATGGGGATCTCGCTTATTACTGAAGATAGAGTGTAGGTTAAAATTTGGCAAAGTTGCTAAATTTTATGCTCATCAATAACATCAAAATAGATTTGAAATATCTTCAACTGTTTTTGATAAAATTGGAAAAAACTGAAACGATTACTTTTCGTTTTTTGCTTTAACTTTTTTATTTATAATTTTTTTATAAATCTGTAAAAACTTTTACATGTCCCAGTGAAAATAAACTGATTTCATTTTGGTTTCTACTACAAATTTGATAAATAAAATGATACATTTTAGAATATTTAGGTTAAGATTTTTGATAGTTGTAAGATACACCTCAGGACAAAGTAAAAAGCCTCAAAAATTAGGAGTTTTATGTTCTGAAACGAGCTGTCAAACAAAGTGCATATTACACATGGTATATAAAAATTTTTAATCGCTTTGATTTTTCATATACCCACTTAATTAAGCTGTTAATTGATGATAATCCTGCTAATTAATGAGTCATATGAGCATGCTGTCTTAATCATTTTCTGTAAATTAACGTATGTCATGTGTGTGTTTTCTGATAACAGGTCTCGTTAAATTAGTTAGCTAATGTCACTTTCGTTAGCAATAGCTTCGATAATACTCGAGGGAAAGATAAAGTTTCAAGGACCACAAATAATTAAAAACTATCTAACTACATACCTCAACAATTGTCGTAGTTTTAACAATTGTACAGCTATAAGTTGCTGTAAGTAATACGAAAAATGTACTCTGTGAAATGATCTACACTGAACTTCCTGCAAAATGTCCGCAAATTCTTACGCAGCTTTAATTTCCTCATTTTTAAAGACACATTACACTGTTCTACATTAATCTGACATCTGCTGTAGTGTTGCAAGGACTAACACACTAGTACTTTAAGTATTATTTATGGTTTAATATGCAGATAGTGATGATATTATTGCTCCCATTGAACAACGGATATCACGACCCTAGTTGATTCGAAAATTGTTCATTGCTTAATATTAGGTTAAAGGAAGGCTTAAAATAGCTTTAGCACACTTGCGAATGACAATTTACCATGTAAGGCCTTGCCGATTAAGAAAATATTACTAGAATTACATGTGTTAGAAGATTTTTAACTTGATCTTTAGTTATTCATTTTTTTGCAGCATTTTTGAGTAGAATTTTGAAGGTTTTACATATTTCGATAATAGCATTGCATAGAGTAAAGCAAATAAAATTTTCAAAATTTACCAAACATTTTTTAATCGATTTTTTATACATATAAATAAGCGCATATACAGGACGGTACACATAGAAGCATGGGCGTCAGCAGGGGGGCAAATAGGGCACTTGCCCCCCCTGGAATCGAGTAAAAATAGTACTTGAAAAAACAAATCATAAAAATTAAATTACAATTTATATATATTATTGTTCGTCTCTATGCTTTGCCCCCCCTGGAAAATTTTCTCCGGACGCCCATGCATAGAAGGGCCACTATTGGGATCTCGTAAACGGTAAGAGCTACAAAGAAGTTTAAATTAGACAAATTATTCCCCTTTCTGATACTTATCCAGTGATGCTTTAATGTTTTAAAAAAGTTCTATGGCAAGCTAGATAATGAACAAAAATCGAAATGGGTATTTTTTTAAAATCGTTAGTAACTCGGTTATACTTGATGGTACAAAAATATTTCTGGGGAAAAAGCTATAGATTTATTAACGCACTGTAAAATGAAAACATTAATTTGTTTCAATATTGTTTAAATTCTTAGATAAATTACAATTTTGCGTTATTTTTTATGAAAACCATAGTTGGCTGACTTCATGAAAAAGCATTTTTACCTCTTTTTATTAATGTAAGGTTTAATGTATTTATAATGATATTTGGGCCAAACATTCATTAAAAAGTCCCTATGAAGCTATAGGTACAGGGTGGTCCACTTTTTTGTAGCTCTAACAGTCGATACAAAAACTTATTTTTAAGCGAATACTCCATATCAACATAGGTCCATAAACACTTCATTTTAAAGATACAGGGTGTTGAAATTTTCGAAAAAATATCGATAAATTTTAACCGTTTCCCAACCGGTAGAAATATTTAAACCAAATTTAGTATACAGCACCACCTTATAGGTTTCCACATTCGGTGAGAATTTTAAGTCCCAAGCAACCAGTGGCGGAGTTGTGGAGGTTCAGTTTCAATAAATTTTATGAAAAACTAGTACGGCCCTGTTCAAAATCAAACTTGAACTTGTTTTTCGGTAGAACATTTGGTTTTAAACAAAAAGTGCCTCATGACTTTTTTTTTATCTGCCACCGTTTGTCGCAATATTTGATTTATTTTACTATTCTCGCGAGAAACTAGCTCATAAATTCGATCTAAAAATATCGCTAATATTCACAATAAAGAAGTAATTACCAATTTTTGCAGTTTTTAATAACAGAACACGCCAATAATGAGAGGAGAAGTTCCGCTAAATTAAAGATTAATGATCTACATTTTGAGCATTTACTCTGCAACTTGCTTTTTCTGATTTTCGCGATATTTTTAGATCGAGTTTATGAGCTAATTTTCGCGAAAATAGTAAAATAAATCGATTTCCCCGCCAAACGGTGGCAGATACGAAGAAACGTCAAGAGATACTTTTTATTTAAAATGAATCGTTCTACCCAAAAACAAGTTCAAGTTTGATTTTGAACAGGGCCGTACTAGTTTTTTATTAAATTCATTGAAACCGAACCCCTACAACTCCGCCACTGATTGCTTGTGGAACTTAAAATTCTCACCGAATGTGGCAACCTAAAGGGTGGTGCTGTATACTAAATTTGGTTTAAATATTTCTACTGGTTGAGAAACGATTAATAATTATCGATATTTTTTCGAAAATTTCAACACCCTGTATCTTTAAAATGAAGCGTTTATGGACCCATGTTGATATGGAGTATTCGCTTAAAAACAAGTTTTTGCATTGACTGTTAAAGTCCTGCTACAAAAAAGGGGACCACCCTGTTTAGCTTCATAGGGACTTTTTAATGAATTCTATTTGTTTTGGGCCCAAATATCATTATAAATACATTAAACCATGTTGATTTAGAATATTCGCTTTAAAATAAGTTTTTGTATCGACTGGTAAAGTTCTGCTACAAAAAAGTGGACCACCCTGTAGAGTGCAATCAATTTAAGTAATATTGAAACAAATTAATGCTTTTATTTTACAGTGCGTTAATAAATCTTCAGCTTTTTCCTTAGAACTTTTTTGTACTATGAAGTATAATCGACTTATTAACGATTTAAAAATATGCCAACTTTGATTTTTGTTTAATACATAGCGTGCCATGCATGGACGTCCGCAGAAAGTTATCCAGGGAGAGGCAAAGCTTGCAAAGAAATGCATTAAAATATTAACGAACTTTTTACTTGACCCTCTTTCATTTGGTCATTAATGGAGTACTCGATTCCAGGGAGGGGCAAGTGCCCCGTTTGCCCTACGCTGTGGACGCCCATGGTGCTATGGAACTTTCTTTAAACATTAAAGCATCACTGGATATGTCTCAGAAAGCGGAACAATTCGTCTAATTTGCACTTTTTTGAAGCTCTTTTCGTCTACGAGATCCCAATGGCCCTTCTATGTAGACCACCCTGTATATTGCATATTTAAAAAAAAAAAGTTTTAATGCTTTAAAAATGTGAAGCAGACATCAGAGTCCCTAATAATTTAATTTTCCACAAAGAACCGTCTCAATTAAGTTACAGAACACTATTAGCTAAAGTTTAAATTTTTAGTTTAAAGCAGGGACTGAGAACGGAACGAAAACGAAAACGTTAAACGAAATTAACCGTAATTTTTTTAAGAACGAAAACGAAATTATTATTTTTCGTTCAAGAACGAAAACGAAATAAATATTTTCCAAAACCGGTTTTAACCGGTTTTAACCGGTTTTAACCGGTTTTGTCGCTATTTCAATTTTATTTGTTAAACACAAACGCGAATTTACCTTCTGTGCTGGGGAGACTCCACGAGGCAGTAAAAAATCTCACTTGAAATAAGTGAGCTTCACTTTTCTCCATATATTTACGTGAATATATATTAACAACTTTATTGTTTATACTTGCAATTTCGTGTAACACAATTAACGGTACAGATATTTTCTATTTCTAATTTGTTTTTTAAATCATCAATATAGAATGTACACTTGATTGGATATATATTATCAATGTGTATGTTTTATTTGCGTTTAGACATAATAACAGTAAAATTTATTCTTACTTCGAAAAGGACTAATGTAAAAGAAGATTTATTGGAAGATGTGTTGCT
This sequence comes from Elmis aenea, assembly GCA_947652605.1. Lineage (NCBI taxonomy): Eukaryota > Metazoa > Arthropoda > Insecta > Coleoptera > Elmidae > Elmis > Elmis aenea. Next base: position 16,665,255 of record OX393580.1, on the reverse strand, counting down.
AGTAAGATTTAACAGAATGTGAAAATGTATATTGTATGGTATGTACAAACTATAAAGTTAAAGTAAATTTCAAGTTATTATAAGTTTATTTTTAATATCTTTTTTATTTATAACATTTAGTAAATTATCCACTTGAATTCATTCTTTTGTCTTTTTAAATAATTACAGCAGGATCTTATTTAATTCAAATGCATAGATTTTTAGTACTAAAACAAATTTAAAATAGCATCTGCTATATTTTCATATTTTTAGATAAAAATCGTGTATCTAATTTAACCTAATCACGTTGTGTTTTTGCACCTTACGGGTGTTAAACTTAATAAAATGGTTAAATGTTAATGTGTTTAACGATTTGGTAAATTTAATATGGCGATGCCAATGGTTCGCCAGTCTAAAATATGCTGTCCGTGAGCATCAAACCCCATTGTCATCGTTTATATTTTAGTTGAGACGCAAATATTGTTATCGTATTTATAGAGGGTTGTGGTGACTAGAAAAAAAATTGATTTTTTGATGACAAAAAAAAATTGTAAACCCGGTTTTAACCGTTATTATTTCAGTTCACGAAAACGAAAAAAGAATTTTTTCGGTTAGAACGAAAAGAACGAAAACGATATATTTCGTTTTCGTTCCGAACAGAAACGAACGGATTTTTTTTCGTTTTTAGTCCCTGGTTTAAAGCAATATGGTTTTATTTAATTATATTAAAAATTTCTGTGGTTCAAATATTTATCCGATTTACACTGTAAACTTTGATAGTTTATAAATCTAAGCCACGAGTAGGCAAACATTTTACAGAAAAAGCTCAATATCAAATCTGAAACATAAAGTAAATACAGTGTTGTTTAACACAAACACATCCCACAGAACTTGCTGCCTGAACCTTAGACTAATAAACAAAGTAAACATTTGCTATTTATCACTCTTAACCTGCAAGTGACATTAAAAACTAACAACTCACGTCTGTGACGTTCACAAAGCTTAAATTAATGCATTTCTACTACTTAGGAAAACAACTCAATGACTCATGATACCGTGAATTTAAATCACAGCCATTGCATGATAAAAAAAAACACTCAGGAATTATCAGAGTATGATTTGTGTTATGATGTTCCCCAAATAGGTGCGATAAAATTTTACAAGATAAGATTAGCGATAACGATGTATGCTACTCTTAAAGCATTAGAACGAAGGTACATTGCAAACGTATATGGTTTAATATTACACCAATAATTTAATAATGTCGGTAAGTATCGCAAAATTTTATTGTTAATTTCTTAATAAGCACAATTAATGAGTTCTGCACAAAATTCTGCTATGTTTTGTTTATGTTACAGACGATTGAAATACCAGTAGGCTTAGGCTACGTAAAAACATATCCAGGAATGTTAAAATGTGTGGAAGAGGTAAGTTAAAATCTAATACTTTTAACAGCAAAAATAATTTTTAGTAACAACTAAGCTACCAAATTTATAAAGTTAACTGTTGTTGCGAAGTCTAGTACACGTTAAATGCTACTTATTCCCCGAAAAGATATTACTATTTACCTTTGAAGATAAGAAATGAAAGTTACTGATCATTACAAAATATTTAAGCTACACCAAAACTTTAAAATTATTAGTTAATTGTTGTAATGCCGAAAAATAATCTAGGTTTTTAAACCTTGTAAACGAATTGTCATCAAATAATAACCAACTGTAAAATGATTGAAGCTTATAAAACTAATAAACAACAGTTTAATTGTTGTACACAACTTTCTTTTAAATTCGCTTATCATATTTTACGAAGAAGTCTTTTCAATAAACTAGACCAATTTTACTTCGTCAGTAGTTAGTAGTACCTAATCCTATTCAAATAAATAAATAAAATGACTTCTAATAAGCGGACGAGAGTCTAGCAACTGGTGTAGCATTACTACAAGAGAGATTCTTCAACAAAAACGATAAGCAATTTGTAATTAAAATTGTTTTTGTGCGATCGTACTAGAAACAGCTGTTTGACGGACGCGTTAGCAACCATTAAGTACTGCATTACCGGCCCTATCCTTAGCAACGGCCGTAAAAGTTACTTTTCAGGCCGTTGCTAAGGAGAGGGCCGGTAATGCAGTACATACGCCGTCATCTGTCAGTGACAGAATGTCACGTAGTTTCTAACCTATAATTTTGAAAATTACTAAAAATTTAAATTGTTTTTAATTCGATCGCACAAAAAATGTAATATGCACCTCGGCCAAAACGTACTTTTTCGGCCTTGCTTGTTTGCTGGCCTCGATTACGTCTCGGCCAGCAAACCAGACGCGGCCGAAAAAGTTACACTTTTTGGCCTTGATACATAAATAACTATTATAAGTATACGGGTGATTGATTGAGACCGGGCATTAAAAATATATGAAGAATGAAAAAGGGTATGGATCTGAAATTTTGGTTATGACCATAATGGCATCTGATCTGTTTATTGAAAATATTTTCAAGATGGCGACACTTCCGCAAATACCGGAAGTTGGCGTCTACTTTTTTATTTTCAATACAATGGTCTATTTTTTAGTGCATTTTTGGATTCAAAACGTTATTTTAGAGGGACTTTTATTAGCATTCCCTATACCTAAGTGCAGTCATTTTTTAGATTTTTGGACTTTTTTGAAAATTTTTTGATTTTCACCGTGATGCTTAATATTATCTAACATGGCCATTTTTAAAGAAAAAACGCTTAAATTTAGACCATGCCTAGAAGAAACCTTGGACTACATCCTGGAATTTTTGCAGGGTGTCCAAAATTTAATTTTCTTTTAATACAACTTCAGACCACTAAAACTCGTGTTTTTCAAATACAATGCCCAAACTTTTTTTTCATTTTTTAATGCAAAATTACATTCTGCATCAACCTGTATTAGCGTTTCCTATACCTATCTGCAACAGTTTTCGAGTTATTAAGAATTTTTGATAAAGTTGAGAGAAATTGCAACATTTTTTAATAGTAAGCCTTGGAAATGACAGCAAATGCCAATATTAATAACTGTAAACCACTTTTATTGCGTTTGTCTGAAGCATCCATGAAAATGTATAATCAAGAGTACTCAAACACGAATATTTTGAACTTATTTTATATTCATGAAGAATGTAACAAGATTATTGAAAGAACTTGCCGCATGTTCAGTGAGAGTTATCCTTATTTGACTGTAATGACCAGACAGAAATTTTAATGAATAAAATCAATTTTTTTTCAATTTAGAAGAGTGAAATCTGCTTGTATTCGACCTAAGCGTGTGACAAATGATGAAACTAACAAAGTTAACATCCTGAGATATTTTAATGACCATCCTCAGCGATCAATTCGATTGGTAGCGCAAGACTCGGGTTTAATATACTATGCTGTACAAGCTACATTAAAAATACACAACTATTCGTTCATACTTTCAATAATCTTCTGAATTTGTCCAAGAATGTAAAATAAATTCAAAATATCCGTGTTTGAATACTCTTGGTAATCCATTTTCATGGATACTTCAGACAAACGCGATAAAAGTGGTTGACGGTTATTAAGTATTGGCAATTGTTGTCATTTCCAAGGCCTACTATTTAAAAATGTTGCAATTTCTCTTAACTTTATCAAAAATTCTTAATAACTCGAAAATTGTTGCAGATAGGTATAGGAAACGCTAATACAGATTGATGCAGAATGTAATTTTGCATTAAAAAATGAAAAAAAAGTTTGGGCATTGTATTTGAAAAAAACAAGTTTTGGTGGTCTGAAGTTGTATTAAAAGAAAATTAAATTTTGGACACCCTGTAAGTAATGCATCGATTGCAAAATATCCAGGATGTAGTCCAAGGTTTCTTCTAGGCATGGTCTAAATTTAAGCGTTTTTTCTTCAAAAATGGCGGTGGTAGATAATATTAAGCATCACGATAAAAATCGAAAAATTTTCAAAAAAGTCCAAAAATCTCAAAAATGGCTGCACTTAGGTATTGGGAATGCTAATAAAAGTCCCTCTAAAATAACGTTTTGAATCCAAATACGCAATAAAAAATAGACCATTGTATTTGAAATAAGAAAGTAGACGTCAACTTCCGGTATTTCCGGAAGTGTCGCCATATTGAAAATATTTTCATTAAACAGATCAGATGCCATTATGGTCATGACCAAAATTTCAGATCCATACCCTTTTTCATTCTTCATATATTTTTAATGCCCGGTCTCAATCAATCACCCTATTTAGTATATCCAAATAAGTCAAGTATTAATTTCGCTAATATCATCGTCCATTCTCTCTAAACTTTGAAATACACATGTTCAACCGATTATTTTTGGGAACTACTTCACTTTAGCGGCAGTTGTAGAAAATTGATAAAATTTTGTGGGTTAATAAAACTAGACTTGCTGAACTTTTGTTTAGTTTATTCAAGATTTGATACAACAATAACATATAATAAAAGCAATAAATAATCAACAACTTTATACTAAACAGTAATGTTCACTTGACTATTTTATCTGATATAAAAAAAAACTTGAAACGAAATTAAACAATAAAACTAGACGTTGATAATTGATTTTTGTTGTTCACTGTTTTTAACAAACTTATTTAACCAGAAAACACATAAACTAGTACCGAGTTTAGTCAAGAAAATATTGTTCTTAGTGATAAGTTAAGTAATTTTTTAACAGATTGTTTACACACTGTACTGTAGTTTGAACTACGTGTGTTTATATAAAATGAACCTCTAATCCAAAATCTGTTTCGTTTTTATTATCAGTAGTAATATAACAAGTGCATTAAAAATTATCGATAATTTTTGGTAAATATGACCGAATGCAATTTGAGCTGAAAAAAACACGAGTGCACGAAGTGCACGAGTGATTTTTTCTGATTAAACTTGCTTGAGTGAATATTTGTCAAAAATTATAGATTATTTGCAATGCACGAGTTATATTTTGTCAGGAAATCTCCTTCACCTAACCTACCCATCAAATTAAATGTATGTTATGTCAAATTTTACAAGTACTGTCAGAGTGGTGCGTCAGGGGTGTGGTTTAATCTATATTATTAAAGTAACGCTTCTGGTCGCCGAAATTCGTCAAAAAATTATCAAGACCAAAATATTTGAATCCCTCTCCATATTTATATTTTCGACCAATCACAAACTCAGATTTCTTAGAAACGACCAATAAACGCATGAAAAGAATATTATCAGTGTATGATTATGTTTATTAGTCGTTTTTTATGAATCTGAGTTTGTTATTGGTCGAAAACGCAAATTTGACAGGAGGATCAACATCTGACAGGGGAATGTAAAATTATTACCGTGTAATAATGCTCCTATTGGTAGTCTATAGAAGATTAAAGATTACTGATTGGTTGAATACGCAAATTTGACAGGTGAAGGAAATTTACAAGATTGTAAAATTTTCGATAAGGCCTATACATTTTTAACTATATCTTTGTTGCAGCTATTTAATTTCATAGGTTTCGTTTGTGTCATTTCATCAGACAATTCAGGGAGAGGAGATGCCTTCATGGCAGCATCAGTAATTGGTTTCCTTGCAACAGGATTTTTATTAGCGTTATACTTAACAAAATTAATCGGAAAAGTAGGACTGCCTTGGTATAAAATAGAATTCTTCTATTGCGTGGTGTGGATCATATTTTATATTATAGTATCGGCGCTAGTAATAGACACACATCATGGTGCATACGTCGCCGGAGGGGTAAGTAAAAGAATTTATTAGTTCTGAGTTTTAACCCCTATTCTCCGGAATTAAGAAATATTTATCAAAATGTTTTGAAATTCAATCAGTTGTTTAAAAATGGCCATAGATACATGAAAAATCACTTTTTATTAAATTACAGGACGCAGGTCCTGACTTAGGAGCTGTCGTTATATGACGACGCTAGGGGAATATGAGTACAAATAATAATAATCTTGGTATGTTTTATAATTTCAGATTTATTTGTGAAAGTATATTACAATGTAAATTAAATTTGAGACATATAAACTATTAACTTATAAACTATGATAAGGTTGAAAGCAAGGTATATATAGGATATTGGTCTAGCAAGTAAAGCACTGCAGATGAACATTTACCAAATTTACTCTCCATTATTTCATTTCCTCGATAAGTTTTTCCTTGGTAAGGATCAAAGGCGATTAGATAACCAGTTGGTGAATTTTGACACCAAACCTTGTATCCAAATCGTATTGGTTTATTTCTAATCGCTTGCTTACATCCGTGCCTACCGAAGTATTCCACCATTGCCTCATCATGCGATATTGCTGAGGTGGGTGTATAATTTTCCATGCTTTTGTTTTGAATATATGAAATTAATGGTCGTAATTTGGAAAACTTATCGAGCTTGTCTAAGTTTAAATTTGATTTAAAATGAAGTGATTTCATGATATTATCAAATCTATCCCTCCGCATAGATTCATATATCGCAATGTTGCGCAAATCACTACATGTACTCCAATACATTGCTTTTCCTGGCAATGGATTGTACCCAGAAACAATTAAAATGGCAAAAAATACTCGCAGTTCCTCTTTGGTTAATTTTATATCTGGCCAGTTTTTTGATAAGCAATATTCGGAACTGGCAGTAATAATTAATTCGATTAAAGTATCATAAAAAAACCGTTCAAAATAATGAACAGCAGTGACTCCATCAATATTTTCTTCTGCCATAAGATGAAATTGACTAGGTTGTATATGTATAGTTTTACCGCCACTGCTCCATATAATTTGATCTTTTTTTGATTTTTTGGTGATCTTTGGTATTTTGTTTAGGTTGGAAATAGTTGAAACTTCTTTTCTGGTCTGTTTTTTCTCTGCCGGTGCCATTAGTTGATTTCTGGATAAACAGTTTATATTCGTCCCTTCTTCTTCATCTGAATCCTTCGTCTGTTAGCTCATTAACTGCAGGTGGTTCAATAAAAATATCTTGGTCACTATCATCATTTTCTAACAAATCCATCATTTCGGCTACACTCAAAAATCTAAGGACAAATAGGGTATGTTAGTACATGCATTCTCCTAGCGTCGTCATATGACGACAATCAAATTTATAGCGAAATAACTCCCTTATAAATGTTATTATAAATAATTACATTGTATATAAAAAACACTTGACTATTATACAGGGTGCCCATTTTTCTAACCTGTTGTATGGGTAACTCCGATAATATTAGAGATACAGAAACGTTTAAATTAGCAAATTTGTGCAGAATTTAAAGAAAAATCTGATGCCATTTTCAAATTTGACCTACGTCATCAACTTTTTGAAATATTTTGAAAAAACTGAAAAAGGTCGATTTTTTCAAACCTGAATAATTCTGTAACCATATGAGTTAGAACCAAAATAAAAATTGGATTTTGTAGATGTTTTTACGTAGATTTCAAATATGTTAACGAAATTTTCATAGCACTCTCGATTTCCGAGTTATAGCACAAACTTGCATTTCTTTAAATGGAAGTCATAGTTGGCTATGGTCTTATTAAAAAGGTTATTTTTTTCTCGTTTCAATGATATAAGGGTTGTTACGCTTTACTTTTGTAGTTTTTCTTTAAATAAGCAAAAATCATTTTACATGTTCACTGCCTACTAATAGATGGGAGTTATCCTGTGTTGATGTTCTTTTTTTTTGATGTGACATTTAAGAGTTGTCTCTTATTGTTAGTGTAGCAGTTATTAGCCAGTTACAAATTTTAAAAACAAAACATAATTTGTCAAATAACATTTATTGTTTGTTTTACGTATAAATCTCTTTCTCGTGTTGATCAAAATTTTTGATTGACTTTATTGTAAATTTCAAAAACAATATTTTCTAATGAAGAAAAAAACGACATGCTTTTTTATCACTAGGCTTGTAATAGGTAGAAATAGTAGAAATTCAAGTGATATGTATTTGCAAAGATTTATGGAAAGGAGGCAACCAAGAAAGAAATTATTTTCGTTATTAGAAACCAATTTAAAAAAATACAGGTCATTTACAAAATCCAAAGGTTTGAAAATTAAATTTAAGCAAGAAGATGAAGAGAGAGTCCTGGAATACGTAAATTATAAACCAACATCATCTACCCGGGAGTTGTCCCTTGAATGTGGTGTCAACTGAAAAGGCTGTAACTGCCTAATAATTGCAACACTAACGATAAGAGACAACTCTTTTAAATGTCACATCGAAAAAAAAAGAACATCAACACAGGATAACTCCCATCTATTAGTAGGCAGTGAACATGTAAAATGATTTTTGCTTATTTAAAGAAAAACTACAAAGGTAAAGCATAACAACCCTCATATCATTGAAACGAGAAAAAAATAACCTTTTTAATAAGACCATAGCCAACTATGACTTCCATTAAAAAAAAATGCAAGTTTGTGCTATAACTCGGAAATCGAGAGTGCTATGAAAATTTCGTTAACATATTTAAAATCTACGTAAAAACATCTATAAAAGCCAATTTTTATTTTGGTTTTAACTCATATGGTTCCGGAATTATTTAAGTTTGAAAAAATCGACCTTTTTCAGTTTTTTCAAAATATTTCAAAAAGTTGATGACGTAGGTCAAATTTGAAAATGGCATCAGATTTCCCTTTAAATTCTGCACAAATTTGCTAATTTAAACGTTTCTGTATCTCCAATATTAACGGAGTTACCCATACAACAGGTTAGAAAAATGGGCACCCTGTATATTCAAAATATGTACCTAAACAAATAAAATATTTTTACCGTAATTATATTATTTAGTACTTACTTTTTTGAGGACGTCATGGTTTTCGTGTTCTCTCGTAAATTGGTCACTTTTAACAATTAAATATGTTCGAAGTCTGCAACTTACTGCGATGCAATGGCTACATTTATGAAAACAATTGTTTACCTGAGTAATTAAACTTAGGCTGACAGGTTTAAAATCATCAGGTACCTGACAATACACCGTTACTACAGGACAGGTAAACGTCGTCATTTGACGACGCTAGGAGAATAAGGGTTAAGAAGGGAAATATTAGTTAGTTCGAAGTTCGAAGTATCATTTGCCTATACCGGGTGATTGAAATTCGAGTTTAAGCATGGGTATCTCGCTTATTATAATAGCTAGAGTTAAGGTTTAAATTTGGCAAAGTTGTAAAATTTTGTGCTCAATAATAATCCAAAAAAAAATTGGAAACGTCTTAAACGGTATCCGAGAAAATTAGGAAAAACCGGTAAATACGATTTTTGCAATTCGTCTATAACCCCTTTGGAGTATAAAATATTTCAAATGTGTTAAAACATCAGCAATTTTTTATGCCAAATCGGATGGTGATCACAAATTTTTTCTAGGTCGATTCGTTGTTGTTTTATGACAACCAAATTTAATTTTTTCCAATGGGCGCAATTTTTGTTATTTATATATAATAATAATAAATAATTATATATAATAATTAATTCGTAAAACAGAACTTTAATAACGAAGAAAAACGCGATATGCTGCAAATTTCTTATACCGTTCTTTTAAGTTTTGTTATATTATCCCATGCTTCTTACAGAATTACTTAAGTTTCTGTTTAATGCAGAAAAATTGTTTTTTTTTCCGGATATGTTTGTAGTAAAAATGTTTTTTTGTTGAAAGCTTTCTACCATATTTATCTCTAAGATTGGTAAAAACCACATACGTACCTAAATTTCTGTCCAACGTAAAAAAATACGTGTGCGAGTGGAGTCTTTTTCCTGGATATGTTTCTGATTATTGTTGATTGACAATATAGAATTCCTATTCAATGAATGAAAATTTCGCAGCTTATCGCGTTAATGATATAAACGACCGGCCCACCTAATTTATAATGGTTATTGTTTAAAACGCATTTTTTTTAAATTTGACAATGAATGGAGAACTAAAATACCATGTGTACCTAATACATCAATGAATTCAGAAAAAATAAATGCCATTTGATTAGGTAGTAAACAGCAAAAATTGCGCTCGTAAGAAAAAATAAAGTTGGTCGTCATAAAACAAAAACGAATCGACCTAGGAAAAATTCATGATCACAATCCGATTGGGCAATGTTTATACACATTTGGAATATTTTATACTCCAAAGGAGTTATAGACAGTTTTCAAAAATCGTATTTACCGGTTTTTCCTAATTTCCTCGGATACCGTTTGAGATATTTCCAATTTCTCTTTGGATTATTATTGAGCAGGGAATTTAGAACTTTGCCAAATTTAAACCTATACTCTAGCTTTTATAATAAGCGAGATTCCCATGCTCAAACTGAAATTTCGATCACCCTGTATAGGACTTAATTTGAAAGTTTCTCTCTCCAAGTATCTCGCGTTGTGGACATCTCTGTTTACTTTAAATGTTGCAATATACAGATGAACAAGTAGGATAAAAAACAATGAAAACAGTTATAAAAGGCTCTTATAACTTATCAAAATATAACATAGCTATACTAAAAATAAAAGAGTAAGTAAGAGAAAGATTAGTAAGTAATATATTTTGACTGACCATCCTATTCTGTACATTGGTTGCACTTTTTGGGGTTAAGTACTTATTACTCATATTTTTAGTGTTTTTAATTATGGCTTTATAAGGTGGTTGGACCCTCAAACGTTGTTTTGCGTATGTATATCCACAGGTCTAGAGCAATTATTACACAGTAAGAAACAATTAAAACAATGAGAATAATAATTGCTCTAGACCTGTTGATGTGCAATATTCTTGAATTTGGGCTCAAAATGTAGCTAAAAGATGGGCGCATCTGATGACTTGTAAAAAGTGCATTTTAAAGTGTGTTTAGTATTCTTTACGGACGTCCGAAAATGGTGCTTAGAAATGGTAATTTTTGCAATCGCGTAAGCCATGACACCGTGTTAGAAAAAATTCAAAATTTCTTATTTTCCGATGCGCGCATCCTTTGCGAGTAAAACAATGGAAAGTTTTCAAAATTATCTCAAACGGTTCCCGAGAAAAACGCCAAAAACTAGACCCCTGCAAAAGCCGAAATTTGTTTGGAAAAATAAGCACCTCGGTTCACAAAAAAATTCATAACTTCGTTATGACGTGTGCAATATTCTTGAATTTGGGCTCAAAATGTAGCTAAAAGATGGGCGCATCTGATGATTTGTAGAAAGTGCATTTTAAAGTGTGTTTAGTATTCTTTACGGACGTCCGAAAATGGTGCTTAGAAATGGTAATTTTTGCGATCGCGTAAGCCATGACACCGTGTTAGAAAAAATTCAAAATTTCTTATTTTCCGATGCGCGCATCCTTTGCGAGTAAAACAATGCAAAGTTTTCAAAATTATCTCAAACGGTTCCCGAGAAAAACGCCAAAAACTAGACCCCTGCAAAAGCCGAAATTTGTTTGGAAAAATAAGCACCTCGGTTCACAAAAAAATTCATAACTTCGTTATGACGTGTGCATTGTGGATATAAATACGTAAAACAACGTTTGAAAGTCCAACCACTTTATAAAGCCATAATTAAAAAAAAAAATATGAGTAATAAGTACTTAACCCCAAAAAGTGCAACCAATGTACAAAATAGGATGGTCAGTCACAATATATTACCTACTTTCTGATCTTTGATTAACATATTTCACGTAATTTATATCCATTTATTTTTCGATGATTCGGTGAATTGCTTATTCGGTGAATTGCTTATTCGGCGAATTGATATTCAGTGAATTGCTTTCGGTGAATTGCTTTCGGTGAATTGGTTTTCGGTAAATCTTCCTAGGTCATTTGCAAATTTTGTAACCCTTGTAGCATCCTACAAATTTTTATACACCCTGTAGTTTTATTTAAAGATTTCATCTCTTAAAGATAGGCCAAAAAGTAAATCTTTATTTAAGAACCTTGCTTATAAACAAAAATTAAGTCAATAGATTTTAAAACGTGGTATTTTATTCGAATTTTTATATTTTATTTATTTTCAGGTGTTTGGCCTTTTTGCAACAATAACATACATTGCAGATGCATATCACAAGTTTAAATCAGCGACTGCATAAGTTTATTAATGAAAATAAGGACTTTAAGTGCCTACATCAAATACTGTTGTAGTTCCATGTACAGATGAATTTTTAAATTTAAGTTGGGCTAAGTATCTAAAAATTATTCATAGTTACTTAAATCTCTGTCGATAATAGTGCAAATATTTTACAATTGTTGTTTTAAGCTGTTTTTATAAGTTGTACTCTATTAAGTTACAAAACGAAATGTACGTATGTTAGAAATTAAGTGATAAAAAACTGTTTTTATTATTTCCTAGCTCCCAATTTAAAAAAAAAAGATAACTTACAACTCCTACATACTACTAAATTTTTGAAAGGGTTAAGTTTTTTAACGCTCAAAAAATTTCTTACCACATCCAGTAAGCTCAACAATTATAAGAAAGTAATATAACTAGTAAAACATATAACGCTTTTGTTCAAGAATACTTTACGAATAAAAATCTTTAGCTTACGTTTTTAATGTCTTTAAAACTTAGCCTGGCGTACTTTGGAAAAAATAATTTTTAATTTATCAGCATCAAGAAATAATAAACTTTTTCATTACTTAAGGTTTAAACATTGTTAAGAGAATACAAACTTACAACACTGCTTCTTGAGTTTACATTTATTTCTAAGCACAACTAATTTAAACAAAAAAAAAACATGGCTTATCACTGATAACCCCCTAATTACTGTGAAGTCCATTTGCCATTTTGTTGAAATAATTGCTGCAATCATTATCGTACAAGCACATAAGTTTCTTCGATGTTGCTAACAAAGTTTTATGTATAACTTTAAAATGTCCCCATGGTATTTGTTAAGTGTTTTTTTGGTAACGTCCTCTCTGTTTTTAATGTGTTTATATATCTACTTTAAACACAAATTTTTGTACTGGAAGAGAAAGGGCGCTATATACTTGCCACCTTCGTTCCCCTTTGGTAATGTTGGTGACATCTTGTTGCTTAAAAAACGCGTAAGTGAAGGATTAGAAGAATGGTATAAAAAGACACCAGGAGATTATGCAGGAATTTATCTACTAACCAGTCCCGCTATCATTTTAAAGGTATGTGTTAACAATTTTGTGAGTGTTCTACATCAGTGGTTCTTAACCTTTTAGTAGTTGCGGCCCCCTAAATATCCTAAAATATTTTCGCGGCCCCCTAGTTTGTAATAACAAAATATTACGATTTATTTAAGAAGATATTTCTCCGACGACTCGAGTAAAATATAGAACAAAAAATATTTTTTTAAACATTTAAATATTTTACAAAGTAAAAACGTTTTATAAATTTTTCGCGACACCCCTTAAAATCTTTCACGGTCCCCCAGGGAGTCGCGGCCCCCCGGTTAAGAATCGCTGTTCTACATTTTATATAAAAACAGCCCCCTTACAAATTTAAAGCTAGCTCAGTTATTACTTTATACAGGGTGTCCCAAATTCGAGTAAATGCATTGGGATCTCTCTTATCTTAAGAGCTACGAGGTCGGTTAAATTGGGACAAAGTTGCGAAATTAGATGCTCATTGAATATCTGGAAAGAAAGTTTTTATAGCTGTCTTAGTTCAAAATTTATTCAAGAAAAACTGAAAAAATTGATTTTCGTTTTTTTTGCCCTATTTCCTACATTCTTTAAGATATCGACAATCTGGAGCACTTCTCCACAACAGCTTCTTACGCTTTATATTTTGAGATGAGATAAAATTTCCAACAACGTTTCGTCTCTTGAAAAACATCAACTTCATTTTTTTAAATAGGGTGAAAAAATGTTAATCTCATAATCGGATAGTATTTTGTCTTCTGATTAGAATGATATATGACACTTAATATCTAAAATGATATTTTACCACAAAAATTTGAGAAAATCTCATTTTGTCCAATTTTTGAATCAAATGATCTTATACAAACAAAAAAAAACAATTTTTGTTGGTGTTTTGCTAAAACTGTCATTTTGACATTAATATGATCTCGATTAATTGTATAATTTGTAACCAGCTAAAAATTCTTTGATATTTGTGCTTTTGTTCGCAATTTTTATTTCCGCTATGTTCTGGTAGTACATTAATAATTAATTAATTTATTCGCTACCCCTTCGTGTGATGTGGAATATTGTTAAAATAATTTTGGTTAATTATGGAAAATAAAAAGGGTTACAAAATATGATATTGTAATTGATTTTAATAAAGTATTGAATAAACAGTTGAAAATTAAAAAGCATGCCATGAGAAAACAAAATTTTGTGTATATTATGACACATCTCGAATTCCTTAAAAAGTGTTGATTGTCATATTTAATAAAATGGTTTTCACAAACAAAGAAAAATAGGATATGTTACAAATTTATTATTCGTCACATAGAAATGGTGATAGATCTGTTCCAGAAAGACAACAACCATTCCGATGTTGTTTTTATCAATTGCACAAAAACTTATCATAGTATGGATCGTTTAAAAACCTAGCAAATCTTATGGCAGCAGAGTGCCCAATGAAACTAGAGATATTATTTTAGAACAGGTACTTATATTTTTTTCATATATATGAGCTTTGTTTATAAAATTATAAATATCGTACATTTAGGTTCGAAACAACCCTTCGGTGTCCACAAGAAAGATTGCGGCAACGAGTATGTACTACCAGAACATAGTGAAAATAAAAATTGCGAACAAAGCACAAATATCAACGAATTTCTAGCTGGTTGCAAATTATACAATCAATCACGATCACAATAGAACAACAACAAAACATGTTTTGTTTTTTATTTAATTTTCTTTGTATAAGATCGTTTCATTCAAAAATTGGACAAAATGAGTTTTTCTCAAATTTTTGTGGTTAAATATCATTTTAGATATTAAGTGTCATATATCATTGTAATCAGAAGACAAAATGCTATCCGACTATGAGATTAAAAAAATGTCGCTGTATTTAAAAAAATGAAGTTCGTGATGTGTCTGAAGAGACGAAACGTTGTTGGAAATTTTATGTTATATCAGAATATAAAGCGTAAGAAGTTGCCATGGAGAACTGCTTCCAGATTGTCGATATCTTAAAAAATGTAGGAAATAGGACAAAAAAAAGAAAATCAATTGTTTCAGTTTTTTTTGAATAACTTTTGAACTAAGAGAGCTATGAAATTTTTCTTTGCAGATATTTGATGAGCTTCTAATTTCGCAACTTTGTCCTGATTTAACCGACCTCGTAGCTCTCAACATAAGCGAGATCTCCATGCATTTATTCGAATTTGGGACACCCTGTATACTCCGCAGATAAAGATAAAAGATATTTAATTTTTCTTATATATTAAAGTCTAGTTTTTACATTAATGTACCTTCTAGGATCCAGAACTTATAAAAAATGTCCTAGTACGCGATTTTAATTCGTTTGTCGACCGCGGATTGTACGTGAACGAAAAAAAGGAACCGATGTCAGGGCATCTGTTCAGATTATGTGGACATCGCTGGAAAGATATGAGGAGCAAATTGTCGCCATCGTTCACGAGCGGAAAGCTGAAGCTGATGTTCCCAATTATGGTGGACATTGCACAAAAAATGCAGGACAGTTTAATAGAAGCAGACGTCAAGGATAAATACATAGATGTGAGCTTTTCCCAAAGAAAAACCATTCGCTTTATGTGCACTAGTTTTAGGTCAACATTTTGAACACGATGTTCAACGCCGATATAATAGCGAATGTGATTTTTGGCCTCGAATGCAATAGTTTTAAAGAAAGGGACAACGAATTTGTTGTTATGGCTTTTGACTTTTTTACCTACGACTCATTCTACAGGGTATTTAAGGCGGGGTTGTTCATGTTCGCACCGCAACTTCTAAAACTGCTCAACGCTAACACCGTCCAGGAAAAGCAGCAAAAATTCATGTACAACCTCGTCCAGCAAGTAACATCTCATCGTGAAAAACATCGAATTACGAGGAACGACATGATGCAGCTTTTAATCCAGTTAAAAAACTGTGGCAAAATTAACGAAGATGATAATATAACAGACATAAAGGCGTATGACAAAAGTAACTACATTATGTTTTGTGTTGTTGTTATCTACCGTATTATTTCTTGTAGTTCAGCATAACAATGGCATGTCTCTGAGCGTTATAACAGCACAAGCTTTTACGTTTTTCTTTGCTGGGTTTGAAACAGCGACGTCTACAATGAATTTTTTATTGTACGAGTGTGCATTAAATCCTGATATACAAGAAAGGATACAACAAGAAATTGATGAAGTCCTTGATAAACACCACGGGGTTATATCTTACGAATCAATTATGGAGATGATGTACTTGGATAGGGTTGTTTCAGGTAATACATTATTAGAAAGATGGAGAACATATTTGATGTATGTAAGTTTACGAAATGCAGGTGTTGTCTTTATTGTTGAGGATTTAAATAGGTGATGGTTGAAGGAAAAACGCAAATTATGCCTTCAAAACTCAAAAAAGTATTGGTTTGATTTTCAAATTGTACTAAAACAAGCAAAAAATTTAATAAAAATAAGTTTTATCAAAAATAAGATCGGCAGTTATTATTTGACCTTTTGTATACTAATAAAAAAATTACTCAAATAATGTATGCATCTTACAAACAGTTTTTAACGTTATGTTACCATCTGGACTTCTTTTAGAAACGCTTAGAAAATATCCAATCCTAGGTTTTCTAAACAGAATAGCAACATCAGATTACAAAATACCCGGAAGTGAAGTCACAATCAAGAAGAACACTAAAGTTTTGATTTCCGTTACTGGCTTACACTATAATCCAGCTCATTATCCTGATCCTAGCAGGTTTGATCCTGACAGATTCACACCAGAAAATTTAGCAGCCCGGCATCCTTTCGCGTATCTTCCTTTTGGCGAGGGCCCAAGGATATGCATTGGTAAGTAAATAATGAGGTGCAAATGCAAAAAAAAATCTGCGTGATTAACGCCAAGTCTCCTTGCATTTCAGCGAAGCGAATGGGAAAAATTATGGTAGCAGTTGGAAGTGCTGCAATTTTACAAAAATATAGCGTCAGCGTTTGTGAAGAGACCCCAATACCCATGCGATTTTCAAGGTTTGCCTACACGACCAAGCCATCAAAATCTATAATCCTTAAAATATCTAGAAGAGCGTAAGGTGCTGTTGTATGTATAATTTTACAAATAAATATGAAAAAAATGAGTGTAGGTACTTAATATCAAAACAAAGTTTGCAGAGTAGCTGTAGGTCTGAAATAGGTCGATTTTGTTTGTATTTTAAAAACAACGTTTTTAGGGTCAACTTTTTTCCAAAAAAAGTGGGTCTTTACTACCAAAATTAATACTTCCAAATCAAGTAACATTAACAGATAATTTCATAGGCCATTAAACTTGATAATACATAATGTAGCAACACAACAATCAACCCATTTTTGAGAACTTTCAAAAACGAAAACGCGACTAGGAGAAGATAATTCTTAAAGCCAAATAGCAGAGGTTTTTTTGGCCAAAAAATATCACCGATTATTTTCCAGCAAAACGCAGTATACAAAAAACTTTTACGGTCTCAGATAGCCACGTTATTTAAGTTGTCAGTCGCGCTTGGAAGTTAAAAAAAATAATGGAAATAAGTAACTACTATCTACCAATAAAAAAGAGTTTTTAACAGTGAATAATACTGTAATACAATTATTTTATTTCTATTTCAGTACACGTCATGAAGGTAATGTTAAGTAATCTTTTGAACAATTACAACACTAACCTTTTATATAATATATAAAATTTCAATAAAACAAAAAAAGAACATTAACAACCTAGCATTTGTTTGTTTAAAGTATAAAAAACCAATTTTCAATACCATTTAATTTTAACACAGTGCCTTGTTTTGAGCAAGAATAACTCATCGAGCCTCGTCATTGACGCAACAACTTACCTAATTTTAATACAAAATTATAAGTAGATAGACCATCTAATGTTAATCTCACTTACAAGTTTAATAAATAAATAAATATTCTCTTTTTTATTATTTTAAAATTCTAATAATTAAAACATAATATTTTCTAGTACAAATTTTAATATGATTTTTATTCCATATTTGTTAAAGCTATTGTACTTTTATGTAAAAGTTACCGGATAAAACAACTTTTTTGTTATCTATATTCCATCACAATTTAGTGGCAATCTAGAAAGTCTAGACAGGCAGAAAAAATGCAATGCATACGTAGAATATGTATCTAGAATTCTTTATCGCGTAGGAAAGGAACTCGTCAAATATTGCCTAAGGCTCTGGCCACAATTGTAGCACATTCGCACGAACGTAAGTTAAACAAAGATAGAAAGCTAAGCGAAGGTTTACTGTCGAAAATTTCGCCTGCACACGACTGCAATGTAACCGGAACCTAACATTGCATTGTCATTGTATATTGTATTGTATATTCGACCGAGTCTAGGAGTTAAAATATTACAGCAGTGGAGTGGATGTTTCGCTAGAATTGCTCAAGTTTAGTCGCAACCCATGTTAGTTATGATTTTAATAAAGGACGCCACAGTTGGTAACAATTAAATAACGCGTGTAGTGTGTAGATACCGTCTGCGCTTACCATTAATCTCGGGGATTCGATAATTTTGAAAATCTTCATTTCATTCTCGCAGATGCTCTTTACACGTTGTTTTTTGAGGAAAAAATCATTTTTGGCGTTTTTTGCAGGCATTGCCGTTTATTTGGTGGTGTGGCTTACTTATTGTGGTGATCGCGCCGGTATGAGTTGACCTTAAAGCAGGTAAAATTTTGAGAAGCCTAGAAGGGTAAACGAAAATTTTTGATTAAACTTTAAAAATTACGAAATTGGTTTACGTTTAAATAAATTTAAAGTTTTTTAACAACGGTTTGTGTTTGATTTAATTAATAAATAATCAGTTTATCAGATGACGTGTTTTAAGAACCGTTTTTCGTGATTTTTATTGACTTTTAAGCAATTTTTTAACGGGCGATAAAATTTAGATAACTTACATTTGATTTACGGGCTTAAATATCCAATCTCCGGTACAAAAAAAAAGCAGGGAGAGACGAAACAGATCAGCAAACGCCAGAACATCTTTAATTTGTTTGGGCATCAAATATAGCCAAAAAATATGTAAAAGTGTTGAAGTTCTGGCCTTGTTTTTTAAACTTTGAATTTTAAAAATCGACGCAGGTTATTGCTTTTTCAAATTTCGTAACTGTTGGTCCAAAAAGTGTTGGGTCCCTTTCGTAATATTCGACTTAATTACCAATTGCATTTTTTCTTGGGCTGTCTAACTCAGTCGTACTAACAGAATCGGTAGAAGCACAAAGTACTTACATTTGCATAATAATATTTGGTCAGTAACACTTATTTATACGATAATACTTTGGTAATGGAATTTCATATTTTTGGCAACAATGACTACTAACTAACATTGTTATTATTAATGCTATTTTCTGCTCAACAAAAAAACATTGTTCCATGGAAATCAATGTTTCATCTTAAAACACATTTTGATCGCTAACGTATTTTAAAAATACCGTATTAATTAATTTCTTCTGCCTCATTTTCGGTTATTATAACCTACTGGGTTCGCTTACTTTGGAACGCTTCCGTGTTCAAAGCATACAAAATTCTCCCAATCCTGTTTCTTCATTTGAATGTAAAAGAGGAATTTGGGAGTATTCGCTTTATTCCTGGTTCGATGCATATAAATTTCTCACACAGATCTTGACCTTAATATTTACCTATTCATTTTGTCAAACGTTCATAGCATAAAACAATGGCTTAGGATTGGTTGGTTGAGGATTTTGCGACGTGGGTGAAGTCATGGTCGTATTTTGACCAGCGCCGATACAGTCCTGGGGCGATACGCTGGCTGCTCCTTCAGGCACGCCTCGCTCTATGAACCGCGGCTTCGTGGGTGAATTCGGAGCGGATTCTTTCTGTGCAGGAAACGTAGTTTCAATCGTCTGCCTGTAACCATTCGGTATTTGGCCACTGTGCTGACTCTCACTATCCGTTAGCGATATACTATCAGGAGGAGGATACCTAGGACCGGCCGGGAAATTCGGCCTACTTCCTTTGCTTACGTACATATTTTCGTTATGCCAAACTGTAGCACCATATTGAACGGCAGTTACTGGCCCTATGGCCGGCCTGTATCGGGGATTTGCCGTGGGAAAATAATTGCAAGTGGCCATCGTCGCCGCGGGAGTCTGCGTCGATCTCGCTGTGGTAAACTGACCAGGAAGAGGGCTTTCGCTTCTAGATACCATCATGTGCGGCGGTGCTAGCGGTGCGGCCGCGGAATAAGGCACCCTCATCACCGGTTTAGGGGGTAACTTAGCCATGTTTTGTTGATAGAGATGTTCGTCCATCGGCGGGTGGTTCAACCGCGGTTGGTTGTGATAAACCGGTTCTAAATACCTATTGTTTATTTGATTTTGGTGCACTACGCGCGCGTAACATTTATCGTTCACCGAGTACTGAGGATTTGGCGACATACAGGTAGACTGATAGCTTTCTATGTTGTTGTAGGGGATGTACACCAGGGTTTGATGAAAGTTCCTAGCCACGTCAAACGGCGGTGGAGATTCAGGCCGTCCGTTCCGACTTCGAACCGGTAACGTTTGATATATTTCGCTACAACCGCCGCCTATTCGCATTACCGGCGCGTGAACGTTATTAATATTAGGCGTGTAATTCACTTCTCTTACGCATCTTTGGTTTGTGCAGTTTTGATAAATATTATCTTCTATGAGTGAAGTAGGCCGATACTGTTGTGCGTATGCTTTCGATTTCATTTCTTCAGTTACGTACGCATATTGATATTGGGGAACGTTTTGATTTATGTTATGCGATTTTGCGTTATCTAAATTACTCAGGTTGGTCTCTGAGTAATACGGCCACGCGACTTGACCGGAGAGTTTAGAAGACGTCGTCGGTGGAGGTTGCAACTGATTTTGAATTTGCTGCAAGATTTCTGTGGTTGTTCCGAAACGAGGTTTGATTCCGCGTACGCTTGGTCTCCTGTTGAATCCGTAATCATCGTGTTCGTCGTCGTCTTCTGTGGGGTCGAACTGATATCTGAAAAAGACAACGCATAAAACTAACATAAAATAGCTGCAAAAAAAACAACTAAAAAACAGACACAAAAAGTACATTTAACAGAACAACATGTTCTGAGAAGAAAGTTTTTATTAAAATTGACACACGTGATAATTTTTAAATTGATAATTTGCACTTACTTCTTTTTAATTCTTTCTATTCTACTAGCATCTTGCTGAACGAACATGGCTAGCTCATCACCAGATTCTGAAGCTGACGGAGTTCCAGCAACAACATCCGGAGTAATCCTTTTAGGGTTTTCATCTTCATTTTTCAAGCCTTCGTCGATGTCTTCCAAGCTATACTCAGTTCCTACCGAGCTGGTTACTGATAATCGATCCCCTATATTGTTAGAAAGGTGGTAGTAATGTTCATCTCCAGCACCAGTACCGCTAACACAAGCTGTTAACGGTGCTAATGTAGAAAGAAACTGTTTTCTTGCTTCGTTAGTGGAATTAACTTTGGATACAGGACAGTGAGACGCCATGAATTCTTGTTGAGAACCGGAAATGCCCAGATCAGGTGGAGGGCCGGTTTGGGCGAGGGGTTTGTGGTTAACTTCGCACAAAATGCTCGTTTGAATGTCTGGAGCTTTCTCACGTTTCGCGAAGAGGTCTGTGATTTTCTTGTACGTGGAAGACGCCGAAGACGAGTTCGAACTAGCCGTGGAGGAAGACGACGGTGAAAAACTTTTATCTAGGTTTTTGTTGACGATGTTCATTTCTGGTGATTTTCGGGCTTCTTCGCCTGGTGGACTAGCCCTGTGCGGAATTTCTTCCATTTCACTGCCGGCGTCGTCAACATCGCACGTTAACTGTTTAATTCGTTCAACTAGAGAATTGTCAGTCTTCTGCTCTTTCTTTTTAGTCCTAGGTTCGTATCTAATAAGCGAGCGACGCAAAGTATTCCGTTCAATAGCACGTTTGATGGATTCATCAGTCTCTTCGCTGTGAATTATTTGAGGAAGCTTCGATCTCTTGGCTTCCTCAAACGCCTTAAGAGATTCTGCAGTTACTAAATACTGATGTACGGAATCGCTTTCACCTGGTTTCGTACTGAGGGGTTTAGAACACGGGAATAATTGCCTTACCGCGGAGTTTGGTTTCAGACTGTTGTTTGATACGAGAATGTGATTGCCTAATTTGAAAGTTAACGTCATTTCCGTAGATTCTGGGGAAACCGAGTTATTGCAGTTGTCGATTTGTTTCTCCTCGTGATTTTGCGATTGTTTAATGGTTTCCACAAGCGGTTGATCGACGGCGCCATCACAGACATCACGCTGATTTTCGCTTGATTCGGTAAAACGAACTGATCTCTTGTTGATGCTGTTTTCTTCATCGGATGTGGCGCTTGAATCATTCGCCTGCTGCACAAAAAAAAATAAAATGTTCTCCGCTCTGTCAGAACTAACATCGCAAAGATTGTAACAAAACAAAAATATGTGAAATTTAAAAAACTTTCTTAGGAAAAAAATGTACCTTAGTTTTTACAAAAATGCAAATAACTTTAAAATCATGCATTTTAGCTATAATCAATCACAATTCTTCGCCCACAATTTTTCGCCTACACATTTCTTCGCCTACCCAATTCTTCGCCGCCACAATTCTTCGCCGCCACAATTTTTCGCCGCATAAAAGCATATCACAAATTTTGTTTGTAAATGTGATTGTTTTTATTTATAACGTAATTTTTACAGATTATTTTACATTAGGCTAGGTAAAGTCAGGTCAGGTTAGGTTAATTTAATTTTTATTCATACTATAATAACATAAACAAGATTTAAAATCACAACGTACGCTATTTATGTAGCAATTTTTAAATATAATAATAAAAGAAAAAGTATTACTATACAAGAAACAACTTTAGGCTTATGTAAAATAATCTGTAAAAATTAGGTTATAAATAAAAACAATCACATTTACAAATAAAATTTGTGATATGCTTGTATGCGGCGAAAAATTGTGGCGGTGAAGAATTGTGGCGGCGAAAAATTGTGTAGGCGAAGAATTGTGGGAGAAGAATTGTGGGCGAAGAATGTTCCTAGACCCATAATTTTAAACACCCTCTGTGTGCTAAATTTTTTTTAGAGCTACTATAACACAGTCTTAGGGTGACCCATTTGATAGCTGTACAAAACAAGGTTTTATTATCAATTATGTCAACGATATTAATTTTTAAATAAATTTTGTGTGTACTAAGTAAAATTTGGTGGAGGATATGGGTATAAAATGGACTGTTTCAAATAAATGCAAATAATTTGGAAACCCTTCATTTTAGCTATAATCTACCTGTAATAAATGTAATCCAAAATGAATCGAGAATTTAAAAGATGCAAGAATATAGACTATGTTTCTTTACAAAATCTAAAGCTAGTTTAATTTTTATAATAATTGAATAAATTTTGTATGTACAGGGTACAAGTTACCGTAATAGTTAGCGAAAATTGGATATCGGTTAAATTTCAAACATCACTTGTTTACGAAATCATGAAAAACTTTAATAGCAAAATTTTCACAAAATTAGCCATATCTCGGTAATTTTTTGTAACACATCTACATATAAAACTATACATTTTGGAAAAGCTAAAAAAAACTAGGGTTCCCATTACAAAATATTAGTTTACTTTATATCTCAAAAGTCAAGGTCGCTATATTTTTTTTAATTAGATAAGTATTAAAATCTGTATAAAAAATCTATCTAACATTATGTTCTACTTTAATAAATAAAGAAGATATAGTACTTTCAAAAATGATATTTCATTTTTTATCTATAGTGCCAAAATGGAACGACATTAAAAATTTGATTATACAGGCATTGTTTTCTTTAAACAATACTTTCTTCATACTACGTATGGCGAAAGTATAAATAGCATAGCTAAAGAAACCAATATCAGATTTTCGCTAACTATTACGGTAACCAAGATACCCCGTAAAACATTCGAATTTGGTCCACCCAGAACTAAGTAAAATTTGGTGAAGGTGTCGGGTATAAAATCCATTGTTTTAAATAAATGCAAATAATTTCGAAACTATCCATTTGAGCTATAATCAACCTTTAACAAAAGTTACCTTAAATGAATTGTAGATTACAAAAATGTAATGATACCTATACAGGGTAATCCATTTGAAAATTCAAACTATCCAGATGAAAATTGTTTCTTAAAGGTATTATACCTGTTGTAATTCTATGCTCCTTGCGTTGGGGATGTCCTGACTGTGTTGTTTCCATAACCGTCCTCCTTTAAGGATCCCACTAACAGGAGATCCTCCTGGTGGTACTGTCCGACTAGGACTATTAGATGATGGTTGATTTTCATCATCAACTTCGCGCATGATGCGTCTCTCCGTCACAGTTGTCATAGTTATTGTCTCTAGTATGAAATTCTGTTGAGTTGGAGAGTCTGCAACAAATATAACTTTCATTAAAACACAACTCCGAGGCAATCCAATAGCTTACTACATACTTAACAAAATGAAAATGTCTAATTAAAACATTCATCTAAAAATAGTGCATGATTATAGCCCTGTTTTAGAACATTGTCGAAAAATGTTTTAATTAAGCAATAATTGACTTATACTTTTAAACACACGTTGTTTTTTCTCTTAAAGGAACAGTTAACTATTAAAATTTTAAAATCTTCATAAAATAAAGGAGAAAGGCGCAATTGATTATAAACATTACCTAGAAATTTCATAAAGACTTTGTTCACACCATTTGTTCCAAAAACGATTACACATATTTCCAAAATGTTGTTAAGGTGCATCCAAACAAATTCTAAAGCAATGTTGCAGCTTGTAGGGTTAACAATTTTAAGGATATTTTAAGAAAAGTTTTTGCCTTGGCTCCAATTTATATGTTGTATAACCGTCAAAAGTGGCTATAACGTTATCAGCACAACGGCAGGCACATTTTTACGAAACCAATTAAGTTTAACACATAAAAGTCAATTTACAGTCAGAAATAAATCAATAACAGATAATTAACTGTACAGAAAAGTCTTTGATCCAATTAAACCTTAAATAATAAAGTAACACAAATTAGAAAATATTACATTTAAACAGGGATGGAAAACCTAACGTAACGATACTCGATAACGTTATAATAATGATTCAACTATAATTTCTAATACAATAACGTAACGATATTTAAATAAAGTTATACAGGGTGTCCCAGCTTAGATTTCCAGCATGGGGATCTCGCTTATTATAAGAGATACTGGATTGCTTAAATCAGATGAATTATTCCTTAGTATGAGAGAAGCTACAATCGATTTTTAAAAGTACAAAATTTCTCGTACTTCAGATATTACAGCAAAAAATATGAAAATTTTAAATTTCTTTTTTCTCACAACTTTTTTATTCTATTCAATAGATCAATTTTGTTAATACTTCTTAGGGTAGGTACTTTTTAGTGAAGAATGTAACTGTTCTTTTAGATTTTTTTTATCACTTATAATTTTCGAGATATTACCCCTATTTAATGGGCCGCGAAGTTGGCTATGGAATAGTTAAATGTATTTTTTTCTCTCTTTTAAATGAGATACTATTTGCTACATCTATTTTTATAGATAAATCACAAAATCAAGAAAAATCGTATTTTACCCATCACTTATCAAGCTATCTATGAAAATAAAAACAAAAAACAGCTAATTAAATGTCAAATGATACTTAATTTTATAGTATTGTTGTGTAATTCGATCGTCTTTGTGTAGCAAATTTGTTATCATATAATTATGGGCACATTTACAACTAATTAAAAATTTTATCTGTTGCAATGCTAAATTTATCTAATTTAAACAAACGTGTATCTCTTATAATAAGCGAGATCCCCATGCTAAAAATGTAATCTGGGACACACTGTATAACGTTATAAGAACCAATAACGTTTCATAAAAAGTTATTTTGTAACGTTATTTTTTATTAAGTACTCGTACATTTCATTTTTTTTAATTCTAAAAGTATATTTTGTTTGTATTTCAAATTTGAAAATAAAAATAAAATATCCAATAATTTCGAGCTATTTATTAAAATTTACGCTTTAAAGATCCCAAATATAATTTCAAAGTAACAAATTATATTTATTTTTATATCGTTATTCACATAACGTTATAAAACAAAATGATTCATTTTTTTAATGAGATGTATAACGTTATGTAATGAAATGAAACAATAAATAACGTTCTACAATAACTTAACGATTGAATACGTTATTTCATCTCTACCAAAAGCAATATCCAACTACTAAATATATTAATACTAAACACATTTGTGTTGTTGTCCTGAAAATGCTGTTTTTATTATTTAATTATTTAAAAACACAGACAAACTACAACGCAAGCTAAGGAAGTTAATAGCCATTAGGTCCCGCTTTTATTGAACATTTTACAAGAAGTTAGTAATCTCTCGTCGGCCATTTCAGCTTGCACTTCAATTACCCTTATCTGCGAGACGTTGTTGCATTCAAGATACTTTAATTAATTAGTTTCTATTCTAATTAAAATTACAAAGTTCTATAACTGCAGCGACACAAAATTGGGATTTATACGATGCAAATTGTAGACGCAACCGACAAGGAAAACTATTTTAAATGATTTTAGAGTCGAACCACGTATCACCAGTTGCATGAGCTTAGTGTGAAAAATGCTGCACATCAGAGGGGACGCAGCAAGAACGAAATAATTTGTTTTTGAAGTAACTAGGGCATTGGAGAGAAAATAAATCAAGCATAAAAAACAGTCGTATAAAAAAACTTTATAAACTGACTGTGTTTTAGCAAGTTTGGAATCTACACAAAAATGTTTTAGTAACAAGGTATTCTTTATTCTTTAATAAGTATTTTCAAAACGTTGTTACTTACATTTGATTTAAGCAATTAATGAGCAACGCACTGCCAAATTTATTTTTCATTTTATCTTTCCAGTTCCCACAACATAATTAAATAAATGGGAGCCCAAGAAATTACGTTAAGTATTTCCATAAAAACTAAATAGATGACCCACAATAAAGTTCTTTAATTCAAGGTTTCAGGAAATTACCAACAGTTCTGTCATGTTATATCATCCTAAAAGACCTTGTGTCTCGTAAATTGCACATTTTCCGCCAAAATTACCGTGCTGGCTCTGTAATTATTTTCACTAACAAGTAAATGCTTAAACAATGTGATAAATTTAGCTATTACATTTTTTTAAATGCAATCATTTTAGTAGATAAGTACACATAAATATGAGTTTATAAGTAATAAAACAATGTATAAATGGTCTTATACAGAGTATTTCGTAAAAAATGCCGGGAGGTGATTCCTTATCAAAAATTAAGGGGGTTCTTTTATGTGAAATTTTTTCCTTAGACTCCTTTCGGAGTTACACCCCCTAAAATTAGGTTTATATTTTATTTCTCAAATTTGAATAAATGTAGTAGAATGATATGAGATAGATGTTTTATACTTATTAAAATAATATAGTACTATTTTCAATCATGTCCCACCTTCACAGGGGGCTGAAAAGTAAGACCCCTGTTTTTTTTTTTTTTGCTCCATCAAATATTCCAATACAAAACGATTCGTTTTGGTGGTTGCCATGGTTTGTTATGTTCATATTGGGTAGAACTGACAAGTGTAATTCATTTTGACTTTTACGCGGCGACAACGCTACAACGCTCGTCAATTCTACCCAATAAGAACATAAACACACCATGGCGACCACCAAAATGAATCGTTTTATATTGGAACATTTGATGGTTCATGTTCATGTAGGGGGGTGTAACTCCGAAAGGAGACGTCTAAGGAAAACATTTTATGCAAAAGATCCCCCTTAATTTTCGGTAAGGAAACACCTCCCGTATTATTTAGGAAACACCCTGTATAAATAATGTCGTATACATCTATCTGTGTCCAAAATTTAATTCAATTTTGCATTCTTCAAACTTAAAAATCTATTACACCGCACAAGAATCTTCTATCAACATTTTGAAAACCCCAGTCGCGTGTATAAAAATATTGCAAATTTACTAATCAAAAATTACACAATGTATGACGTTGTACAAAAGATTTACTGATAAGTAATTTATTGGTCAATTTGGCACCAGATTAATAACACCTACACTGCGAATGGCAAAATAGCCTTAATAATTCATCCCTTCAATCGTGCCAATATTTACAGAAATTTGCATATATATTTGTGGCAAGGACCTTTGAAACCGAATTAAACTTCGTAAAATTTACCTAGTAATCACACAAAACTATTCATGATTATGAATATGCAACACTTTAACGAGGTTTTTGATAACAAGGTGTACAAAATGTATTATACAGGTGTACAAAATTGGTGGGCAACTTAAAAATTGTTTTAAAACGATTGTTGTTACTGTATTTGCACACATAGCTGTAATCTAAATTTTCTTTAGCAAATTTTCTTAGGTACTTAGAAATATAACAATATGATCCCCTGAAAATAATTGCTTGCAAGCCACACAACGACATAACAAAATCCCTAAGCTTTAAAAACAAGGAACTGCTTGCTGATGTAATAAATAGATAAGAACTCTCTTTCGTTTTTACGATATCACAATAAAGCTTCAGTAACCTAGACCTAGTCAAACAGAACAAAATAAACAAATTAAACTCCTATTGTCCATCAACTCAATGGGGCTTTGCCGCTTAATTGAGTAATCGAATATGTGTTTGCAAAATAAATTTGTTTGTTTTTTCCGGTTGTTTTGGCAGTCGACGCTATAATATGGGATAGCTTCAAAAAATATTGCAATAACAGATTTAGTCAGGGATGGGGAGTCGGAGTCGGTAGCCGCGAGTCGAGGAAACGGAGCTTTTTTGAGGAGTCGGGAGTCGGAAAAACTACCGACTCCCCCGGACTCTTTTTGGATTTAGTTTTCTTCGAGGATGAGAACAGAATCAAAAATTTTAAACAAAAATAAAATAACGATGTCCATCGACTTTTTTTTAACGGAAACGGAAACTATTAAACTATTAAAGTAACAATAACAAACATTGCAGATTGATTGTCTACTGCTACAAGAGGATCTCCACAGATTAGAAATATACTGTCAAATAAACAAATTTTCCTTGAAAGTAAGTGCTATAAAATTCAATTCAATTGTTTTTCAGAGCATTCTCGATTTTGTAAATTATTTATTTAAATTTTCAAATTTCAACAATTTTTTTAAAATAAAAAGGTTATATTGTTTACCAATATGAAAAGCAATATTTTTTGTCTGACTGATGGTGCAAAAATCCAATATGGCGGCCTTTAGAAATAAAAAAGTTGACTATTGCAACTTGAAATCTAGAAGGCTTAGAAAATTTATGTTGGCGTTATCAAACCCAGGATTGTCAAAAGCATAGAGTTACCAAGTTTAAATTAAATAGCATAAATGGTAGGGGAGATAATAATATTTTTCTAAAATCACATTTTTCAGTTTTTTGTTGTAATAAATCAAAAACGAATTAAAATATCCAGGATTTCTTTTCAGATTCTCAATCGCCATAAAAATGTACAACTTTTCTCCTCTAACCGACCTTGTATCTCTTACCGTTTCCAAGATAGGAATGGTGGGCATCGAAAAATGCACCACCCTGTATTTCTGCTGATTTGTATGAATGAATTGTAAATAAATGATGTGGTCAAAAAAATTCTGTGCTCAAAATACACTGAACATGCGTCAAAAATCTTTCCTTTTGAAATCGTTTCAGCCTTATTTCTTAACTAATTTATAAGGCAATAACCTTTTCAAGCATCCAACAGTTCAGAATAATGAAAACCGTAGACAAAGTTCACAAGTAAATTAAATTACAAACGATTGAATTAAACTCTCCTCCGACAATACAGTGTTTTTACTTTAGTGCAATTTTAAAACTCGCTTTGGATATTTGCTTTATCCATGCCTCACTTTCCAAAGTCGCTTTAAATGAATTTCAATCTTGGAGTTGGGATTAATTTTTTTTATAACGTACCGTTTAAAGGACTTGTGTCGACGTATTATAAACACAAATGAAAATAGAATCTATTTAAGGATTTTGCGGTGTATCTACGTTAAAGATTATTTGATATTTCTTGTGTACATTTAAGTAAAATGTCAATGGCAATAAACCAAACTGAAATTGCCAATTCATTAACTTAATAATCTGTATAAAGAAATTTTTTAAGTCGAACAACATAAACATGAGATTTACAAGTTAAAAAGAAAATACAAGGCTACTTTATTCTTTTATAAAATTTAATTATTTTCTGTAGTAATATAAGAAGTGATAATTTTTGGTAAATATACCCGTATGCAAGTTGAGCTAAAAAAAAACACGAGTGCACAAAGTGCACGAGTGATTTTTTCTGATTCAACTTGCACGAGTGAAGATTTGTCAACAATTATTAATCATTTGCAATGCACGAGTCATATGTTATCAGAAAATTTCCTTAACCTACTTGTCAAATTAAATGTATGTTATGTCAAATTTTACAAGTACTGTCAGAGTGGTGCGTCAGGGGTGTGGTTTAATCTATATTAAAGTAACGCTACTGGTCGCCGAAATTCGTCAAAACATTTTTAAGACTAAAATATTTAATTCCCTCTCCAAATTTATATTTTCGACCAATCAAAAACTCGGATTTCTTAGAAACGACCAATAAACGCTTGAAAATCTGTTAATTGCGAAAAGGATATTATCAGTGTATGATTATGTTTATTGGTCGTTTCTAGGAAATCTGAGTTTGTTATTGGTCGAAAACGCAAATTGGACAGGAGGATCACTATCTGACAGGGGAATGTAAAATTATTACCATGTAATAATGCTCCTATTGGTAGTCTCTAGAAGATTTAAGATTATGGATTGGTTGAAAACGCAAATTTGACAGCTGAAGGAAATTGTCAATGAAAAAAACGAACTTATAAAATAATTCAAGTCTTGAATGCTGTAAGAAATATTGGTTTTTTCGTTGAAATTTCTGTAGTTAGCTTTTGATACCATCAGTCTTTAAACTAAATGATAACAAATAAATACAGGTTGTGCATAAATCGTTTACCATTAATTTTGATCACGACTCTATAAAACAAACAGCCTCCTAGTTGCCTGTCGAGGTATAAACATGATGGATAGACTTCTCGACTTAATTTAAAGCAAACAACAAATTTTTGAACACTCCGTCAAGATCAGTTTTCATTGTTATTTGTCAACAATACATCAGCTTCCGTTACACACTGCAATAAGCGTCATGGAAAACTACGAAGAAGCCGTAAGGTACAAACAAATGAACGAGTTTTTGACGTAATGTCGAGTGGGCGATGAATATGAAACGTTTTTAACGATTGTGGAGGGTCGAATTACAGTTTTTGAATAACAAGGTGTTCTAAAAAAAAACATCATTTTGAGCTGAAAATCATGTTGAATAATGTGAAAATCAGGTCAACGTTGTAAAACTCTGGCAACAGGACAAATTATTCAACCCTGATTATGAATATATCAGTAACATGAAGGACAAAGGATTCAGGAGTGAAGCAGAAATGGAAAATATTTTTTTAAACCAATCCTAAATTTTTTAGCACTACTGGACTCGAACCAAATTGAACCTTTTTTATATTCCAAATATGTGCATTTAAAATATGTTTCTTATATTTATTTATTATATTTTCTTTCATGAATGTCTTTGCTTCAAAATAAACCTCTATTAAACTCATAGATTATGGACCAAAACCAAATAACTTTTCGACTAAGGAAATTAACCAATAGCAATAGACCACATGTTTACTACCAGGGTTGGCATTAGAGTGCAGCCTCACACTTCTAATTAGGCTTAGTAGCTGAATAAGTACGCTTTTGACGGTACTAATTTATCAAAAATAATTTACTGTATGTATACGTAAATAAATGCTCACCAATAATAATTTTTAACGTGTTTGTGCTGTTTTGTATCGTCATAAATATTGTCAATAACAATTTTTAACATGTTTCTTTAAATTTAAAATTAATCTAATCTTCAAGTACATGTATTAGAATTAGTTTTTTCGTGATTGTTTTCATTAGATGTGTTTTTTCGAAACCAACAAATTAATTCATAAATTTAACAAATTTCAACATATATTTTTCCACAATTTTAAACAATTTCTTTCATCCTTGTTCAAATAAAACATCCCTGAAGATGCCGATAAAAATAATCGTGCGAAATATGTAGGATATTTTATAAAATAATTAACTTCATTAAGGAATAAACCTGTTTTAAAACCAAAAAACCTTCGTTTTAATTTTATCCAATCAAGCAACAGGAGAAACCAATTTTATAAATGCTGATATATATACAGAGTGTCCCATATTAGATTCCCAGAATGGGAACCTCGCTTATTACAAGAGATACAGGTTTCTTTAAATTAGATGAATTATTCCTTAATGTAAAAGGAGCCACAGTCAATTTTTAAGTTCCTCGTGCTTCAGATGTTTTAGCAAAAAAACATGAAAATGTCGAATTTCTTTTTTCTCTCGCAACTTTTTTGTCTTAATCATTAGAACAATTTTATTTGTACCTTCTGAATGTACTTTTTTTAAGTAGAATGTAACAATTATTTTAGATTTTTTTAAATCACTTACCATTATTGAGATATTACCCTTAATTTTATATTTTCTTATTGGCCGCGAAGTTGGTTATGGAACAGTTAAATGTGCTTTTTTTTCTCTCTTATAAATGAGATATTACTTGCTATATCTATTTTTATAAATAAGTCACAAAATGAAGAAAAATCGATTTTACTCATCATTTATCAAGCTATCTATGAAAATAAAAACAATACACAACTAAATAAATATCAAATGACTGTTACCATTTGTCTGCGGTATAATTTATTAGGATTTTATAACATGTTTGGGTAATTCGATTAGTCTTTGTAGTAATTGTTATAATGATGGCTACGTTTAAAAATAGCGAAACATTTGACATGTTGATATGTTATATTATTTATCATAAAAACTGTGTAGAAGCGAATATACTTAGAGCTATATACCGAAAGAAGGGAACGAAGGTTGCATAATTACAGAAATTTGGAAATAAATTTACAAGAATCTGTTTTTTTTTCGAGAAACCAGCGAAAAATCCAAAACAAATCAATAAAGAATTAGAATTACCTATTTTTACACAGTTTCTATGGCAAAGAATGTATGTTTCAACATAAAAGTTCTTTTTCTCATAACCGTTGAAAAATGTTGTCATTACCTTATCAAAAATAGTGGGCAAAACGACATTTTACTCTCTAGTGAGAAAAAGTGATTACTTTGCTCCCTAGTGAACAAAATTTGTTGAATTGTCATGGTAACGTCGTGTAATAGCGTTTTTAGACAGCGAAACTGTCATTCGTGTCAAATACACAACTGACATTTTAAGGTTATGTGTAATATTAAGGTTTTGCTTTTCATGTTTTAATCGCATTTTTCAACGGTTGTGAGAAAAATGTAATACACAACTCGTGAGCAAAGTACCTTTTCTCGTTCAACTGCCGTGGCAGTCTCACGAGAAAAGAAGTACTTTGCTCACTTGTTGTGTAAATAACTATTATTAGATGTAAGAGTTCCCTAATTTTATGATAACAAATTTGCTACAAAGACTTTTGAATTACACAACAATAAATGAAACCGCACAAACAGTAACTATTTTTTGTTTTTATTTTCATAGATAGCTTGATATGTGATGGATAAAATACGATTTTTCTTCATTATGTGACTTATTTATAAAAATAGATATAGCAAGTAATAGCTCATTTAAGGGAAAAAAAGCACATTTAACTATTCCATAGCAAACTTCGCGGTCCATAAGAAAACATAAAATTAGTAATAACTCAAAATTGGTAAGTGATAAAAAAAAATTAAAAAACAATTACATTCTTCATTAAAAAGTACTACAATGGAGTACCTACTAATAAAATTGATCTGATGATTAAGACAAAAAAGTTAGAAGAGAGAAAGGGATAATTTATCTAATTTGAACAAACCTGTATCTCTTATAAAAAGAGAGATCTCCATGCTGGAAATGTAATCTTGGACACACTGTTTACATTATAAAATACATAAAAAATATTCCTAACGGAAATCAAGATTGGTTTTTCACACAAACTTTGCAATTTACTAATTGTGAAATCAACAGGTCATATTGACTTGCACATGTAGCAAATTGCAAAGTATGGTGTTTTTGGCACGTGTGTTGGCAACAGGAAATGAAATATATTAAGTTAAAGTACAATAAATATTGTTAAATAAAATATTGAAATGTGAATTAAAAATATTAAAAGTTATGTAAAAAAAATGTTCAGGTATTTTGAACACCACAAGATATGCAGGTTTATTCAAAGTACTTTAATAAAATCGTCTAGTTTGTTAATTAGGTACATTCGAAATGTATTCCTATTTGTGTTGCATAAGCAACAGGAATTTTTATTAAGGCTCAGGAAAATATTTAAACAATTCCTAAAACTATACGACAACAGTTTAATTTAAGTAGTGTTGTTTAACCATGCATGCATTTTTGTTTGTAGGGCCACGATTACCCTAAAACCCTTTCATAAAACTAATAAATGAGCCCTCTGTTTAAGCGAGCGATTCAATGATTCGAAAAGTTTCGATGAGCTTTCTACGATCGTCCGAATTACGATCGAAAAAGACTGTTAATTGAATCGTTTTTATTCCCTGAAAGAGTCGAGCTAAGTGCATTATAAAGATTACGTCGCCAGCTTGTGCCGGAATGGCAATCTCTATTCTCATTTCAAGTTTTGTTTGAGTTGCAGTTTACTGCCACGCTGGGAAAAACAGGGCATTAGAATATTACAAGCGTTTTCGATTCGTTTATAGCTTTTTGTTTGCACTAAATGGTCTGATAACAGAAGGGTTTATGTACAATGCTTTCTGGAGTTCCGTGCACGTAGATTTTGTCAATAAATATTTAGTTTAAAATGTTTAGGAATTATAATGACCAACTAAAAGATGATTTGAACCACGGCGACAAATTGTACTGTGCTACCAATAAATGTTTGATAATTAAGGAGGGAATTTCAAAGTGAAACAAAAACTAGGGTGTAAAATGCAAAGTACACGGTGGTCTATTTTCGATGCCCATACAGGGTATCTCGGTTATTATCAGAGATAGAAAAAAACTAGGTACGTAGTCTCGATTTATTTTTTCGAGAGAAATTCATTGCCGTAAACAGATTTTTGATGTCTTTTTTAATTTTCGAAATGTAGCCAAAAACCGATTTTTGGCACTTTTTAAAAATGCTAAATATCTCGCTTAAACAAAAAGATAGAGAAAAACTGTGAAGACATTTTTAGCATGTTTTTTTGTGCTTAAGATAGCGATGTTCAATTTTTTTACTCATACAAATATTGATATATTACACCTAACTTTCTTATTTTAAATGGCTACCATAGTTGGCTTTGATATGAATAGAGAGCTTATATTTTGCGCTTTTAAAAAATATATAATTTGCTTATGGTTGCCTTTAAAATAAGAATGTTAGGTGTAATATATCGGTATTGATATGAGTAAGAAACAATTGAACATCGCTATCTTATTAAGGACTAAAAACCATTCCAAAAATGTCTTTTAAATGTTTTCCTGTATCTTTTCGTTTAAGCGAATATTTAATTTTTTTGAATATTGACAAAAATCGGTTTTTGGCTATATTTCGAAAATTAAAAAGGATATCAAAAATCTGTTTACGGCAATGAATTTCTCTCGAAAAAATAAATCGAAACTACGTACTTAGTTTTTTTCTAATAACTCTGATAATAACTGAGATACCCTGTATGGGCATCGAAAATAGGCCACCCTGTACATCCTCATAATACGCAGGAGCAAAGGTTACAGACTCAAGAAAAGAGATTTATGAAAAGGATAGAGAAATGTAGACTGTGATAAGACCACAATATTTCGTTTTTGATTCTAGCTCAATAGGTAATGACCGGTTTCTCCGACACATCTTAAGATCTAGCTGAATCTTAAGTTCGCCTTAACGGTATAAAGTGTTGCACCAAGCAATTTTAAGAACATATTCGACTTGAGCTGAGCTCACATCTTGAGTCGCTGTTTACTAGAACTTGAGCTGGAGTACATAACCTAAAAGTATCTTGTATATACTTTGTTTGTAGTTAAGTGTTAGTTTAAATTGTGGTTTAAGTTTAAATATGGACATTGACTTTATAAATATGATAGATGATGCAGATGATGACTTGTACGACCCTGTAATTCCTCGAAGGCGATTTGTTCGCGCAAATCCATTTACGGATTTCGAATACGATCGTTTTTTTATGCGTTTTCGCCTCACAAAAGAAACAGTTATTTGTGATCTTAGATCAAATTGAACCTCAATTGGAGTATACAGGGTGTTTGAAATTCGAGTTTAAGCATGGGGATCTCGCTTATTATAATAGCTAGAGTATAGGTTTAAATTTGGCAAAGTTGCTAAATTTGGTGCTCATTAATAATCCAAAGAGAAATTGGAAATATCTCAAACAGTATCCGAAAAAATTAGGAAAAACTGGAAAATACGATTTTTAAAAATCGTTTATAACTCCTTTGGAGTTTGAAATATTTTAAATGTGTAAAAAAGTTGCCCAAGCAACTTTTTAAGCCAAATCGGTTGGTGGTCACAAATTTTTCCTAGGTCGATTCGTTTTTGTTTTAGACAACCAACTTTGTTTTTTCTGATGGGCAGCATATCGCGTTTTTCTTCGTTATTAAAGTTCATTTTTACGACTAACAGGCCTTTAAAACTTTTAGATTGTTGATCGGTTGTCATGGAAACAACATAAGCTACAATGACCGGCCAACCTGATTTATAATGGTTATTGTATAAAACGTATTTTTTGAAATTTGACAATAAAAGAAAAAGTAAAATACCATGTGTGATACATCAATGGATTTAGAAAAATAAATGCTATTTGATAATGTAAATAGCAAAACTTGCGCCCATAAGCAAAAACAAAGTTGGTTGTCATAAAAACAAAAACGAATCGATCTAAGAAACATTTGTGACTACCATCCGATTCGGCTTAAAAAGTTGCTTCGGCAATGTTTTTACACATTTGAAATATTTCATACTCCAAAGGAGTTATAGACGATTTTCAAAAATCGTATTTTCCAGTTTTTCCTAATTTTCTCGGACACCGTCTGAGATATTTCCAATTTCTCTTTGGATTATTAATAAGCACCAAATTTAGCAGCTTTGCCAAATTTAAACCTATACTCTAGCTATTATAATAAGCGAGAACCCCATGCTTAAACTCGAATTTCAAACACCCTGTATACATAATCTATTTATTTATTTTCTTCCACCAAGCTAACTAATAATTGTTTTTCCTCCATGGTATAATTTATTCTTTTTTTTCCGCCATTTCAACACAAAATAAAATAATAAACACCGAACTGTAACTTTATATGTGACTAACAGCTGATAGCAACAACAAGATGTCACAGGGAGCCGTTTTAACAGCTGTGATGTAAATGGCCAATGAAAATTAGCCATTTCAATCTGCCGCTAAAATGTGTCGACTTCTTGCAACGTTGCCAAACCGAGTTCTAACTTAGCTGACAAGGGAAGTACTCCGATAGTGACTCGCCGATTTTTATACAAATTTGCAGAAACAAGTAACACATAAAATAATATATTTCTGCAATTTCAAAAGTTGCTTACGGGTACCGGAACCAGGAAAAAAATCGATTTAAAAATGGTTTTTTAGCGTAAATTCGTATGTATACCAATATAATTCACAAAGTAGTCAGTAAGCCGGTAGCGCAAGCGGTAGAGTACTTGACTTGCAACAAGCTATCCCAGGATCGATTCCCGACGAAGTTATTAATTTTTTGTTTGTTTGGTTGTTTATAAATACCTACCGCTTAAATTTCATTTAACAATTTTTTACGATAAATCAGAGGAATTAAATTAAAGTAAAGAATAAGTAAAATAAAATATTTCATTTGTCAAAAATATATACAAATTATTTAATAAATCAACATATTTGAAACTTACAGGTCAATATTATTAATTTCTTCAAGCGAAAAATATAAGAACAACCTTTCGTACTTGTCTCATTGTACATATTTATAACTACAAAATTACAGTGTTAACTGTTTATTTGGCAAATTCCAGAATTTAGACTGGATTAATTCTTGGAAAATTAAATTAGGTTGTATAACTTGTATCCCATTATAATCCAGGGTTCGAAAACATGTTAATACCGTTCGGGGGGTATATTAAGGAATGGTCATAAGGGCTCATACAGTTTTAGAATATTTGCAGTTCGTGTGCAACAACCCAAGTGTATCTTGTGTTTAGTTATAATATTAAAATGGCAAACGTGATAAATATAATGAAACTATTTACCGAGAAAATAAATAATTGTTTTCCCTACAACCAAAGTGAAATAACCAAAAAGAAAAGAGATATAGCCGACAATATATTTAATTATCTTCAATCGCTATTGATGGGAGATGAAGAGGATTTCACTTCTCTAGTAGTAGTAAAAAATTGTTAAATGAAATTTAAGCGGTATAAATAACCAAACAAAAAAAAATTAAATGTCTTCGTCGGGAATCGATCCTGGGAAGGCTTGTCGCAAGTCAAATACTCTACCGCTTGCGCTACCGGCTTACTGACTGATCTGTGAATTATATTGGTATACATAGGAATTTACGCTAAAAAACCATTTTCAAATCGATTTTTTTCCTGGTTCCGGTACCCGTAAGCAACTTTTGAAATTGCAGAAATATATTATTTTATGTGTTACTTGTTTCTGCAAATTTGTATAAAAATCGGCGAGTCACTATCGGAGTACTTCCCTTGTGAGATGTCTAACAGATTCCGGAATATGTTTTCTGTGCAACGCATTGGTATCTTGAGATGACCTTAAATATAAGGCGGGCTTATATAGGTTCGATCTTGAGATGTGTGAGAAACCGGGCATAAGCAACTTAAAAAGTATGAAATAACAATTGCAATTCTACTTCAAGTACGCAAAGAACTCGCGATGAAATACGATAGTTGATTCGTTTTCAAGAACTTACATCGCAAAACACTTTTTATAAAAGCATTATTGGAGCTTTAATGATCTCGTTTTGCTGTTTTCGACGTTCGTAGCGTTTCCTTTCGTATTTTAATATTTCAACATAATGTTCCTCGTAGTGGGATTATAGAAGTTTATGCAGACAGTAGATTTAGACGTAAGAATATATAAATATTTTTATTTCTACAGCATTGTACGAGTATTAGCGGAAAGAAACAAACTTCGAAGTGATCTGAACACTTCTGAATACTTTAAGAATTTGTGTAAATGTTCAAGGGGCAAGTATACAGAAATTTAAATAAAAATGTTTATCTGTTCTAAAATTACTTTGTAAAGTAATTTCAGGATGTTCATGTAGCAGAAAACGTTTAAAATGAAAATGTTCTTGACTACACTCAACAGTCATTCCCAAAAATGTGTACGTAAATGAAAAGATGACTTGGCTAAATGGCAATTTTAGTGAAAATGGGGACGTTTACGCTAAGCAAAAGAACTGACCTTACTTTTAGTTCAACAACATTCGCTGATGCATGTTTACTTATATAACTGGGCAAGCAAAATTACGTATTGTAATTACAATCTGTTGGCATAACGTGACTTTAACACGATTTAGCAGACTTTGGGGACCGCATCGTCATCATATCAATACACCCACCCAATACAGCAAAATTTAAATGTAGCCCTAAAACTGCTATTAAGGGAAAAATCTAGACAAAAAAAGGACCACGATTGGACTACCCGAGTATAAAAAATAACAATACGATAATTATTTAAGAGCGTATAAATAACAGCGCTGTTGATGTATAATTTTATGCAAAAGATTATTTTGTTTTCACAATAAAGCGTATTATGTATAAATAAAATATTATCACGCGAAGTGTAGGCGTTCTAGAGCGACACGAAGTATCAAAGTTATATATTTACCAAGGATTAAAGTATTAAATCCTCTCTCGAACTCCCTTCATAATTAATGCTAATGAATTTGAGATACAGAAACTTTGGTATGGAATTAATTGTGTATGGAATTAATTGTGTATGGAATCCGAGGTAACATGGTGATTTTTTAATGTGGAAAGGCTAAAAAAGCTATTTTATTCTTTTGCATAACACCAGAAGATAAATGTTTGCAGGATTAAGACTACGAAGATGTATGACAGCAGTTTGCAGTAAATTTTCATTGAAATGTATCACAATTATGCTAAAGTTTTTAGCTATATTAAAATTAAAATTTTACTATAATAAATTCTGCCGCATTTTTGTATAAAAATTAGTGCCTATAACTATTATTTACCCAATCTCTGTACAGTAACGTTAATGAATCGACAAATTGAGCTTTTTATTACTAACCACTATCAGCAGGTGGTGTTGTGGGCGTCGTTTGTTGGCTTTGGTTAGTTTTTTCGGCTTCTTCTTTACCCTCTTCCTGATCGGACTGGACTTCGCAATGATCTTCGATGTCTTCGGATTGGGATCCGTCACCTGCAAACAAAAACATATAGTAACAAACAAATTGACGTATACACAGGCAACACAAAGAATATATTCTGATACTGTTTTTTTGATTAATGAAAATCTTGATAAAGAATTATTACCAATTAAAATAAATTATTTAACACAATAGGACTTTTATTGTAAACCACAATAACAATGAGAAATAACTTTTTTCGGTGAAGTGTCTCTTGTAAAAGTGCTAGACCAGTTTCGAGACTCGAGTGTATTCTACGGTAGAAAACTTATTAATAAACAAATAAGATCGGCCAAGCATTTTTCTACAAAGATCCTTTATGAAAAAGCGTGTCCGGAACATTCTTCACCCACAATTCTTCGCCGCCAATTCTCGCCTCCACAATTCTTCGCCCAATTTTCTTCGCCTACACAATTCTCCACCGCCACAATTCTTTGTCGCAACAATTTTTCGCCGCAAACAAGCGTATCACAAATTTTATTTGTAAATGTGATTATTTTTATGTATAACGTAATTTTTACAGATTATTTTACATTAGGTTAGGTTCGGTAAGTTTAGTTTAATTTTTATTCATGCTATAATAACATAAACAAGTTAAAAAATCACAACATACGCTATTTATGTAGCAATTTTTAAACATAATATTAAAAGAAGAAATATTAACATACAAGAAACAACTTTAAGCTTATGTAAAATAATCTGCAAAAATTACGTTATAAATACAAACAATCACATTTACAAATAAAATTTGTGATATGCTTGTATGCGGCGAAAAATTGTGGCGGCGAAGAATTGTGTAGGCGAAGAAATGTGGGCGACGAATTGTGGGGCGAAGAATTGTGGGCGAAGAATTGTAGGCGTAGAATGTTCCTAGATCTATGAAAAAGATCAGTGAATAATAATTGAGCTAAGTTATCTTTTGATGTGTTCTACTAACCAAAACAGAAAAGTGATGGATATTTTAAAATATTAAAATATCGCCTTTGCATACTAAATACTCATTTTTATAACATTATATTCGAAAATTACACTGTTCATACAACAAATACGATCGTGGAAACGTTATATACTCGATGAAAAGGTCTTAATCTGTTGTCAGAATATATAAAGCATGTCCTGAAAATAGAATAAAATGCATACAACACGCGAACCGATTCCGGCGTATTTCTGTTTGCATATTGCTCTCAACAGAATGCATTAGAGATAATGGAAGTTGAAATAAGATATTTTAAACAACTCAAATAGACATTCCTCTTTACATCCAGCCATGTTTTACGATTTGAAACGTAAATATCCGGATATGAAAAAGTTTTTAAACGCCGGAAGTTCGTGCTACAGAAATTGTGTTGCAACAGGGGGATGTAAAACATTTTAGAGGATACTTGGGGAATATCGATTGTCGGAATCTGTTTCTTTCTGTGTTGCTGCATCTTCGAGTGATAAATTGCACCTCCACAGCTAAGTACTGGGCTTCGTCGGTGGTTTAGTGCGAGCGAAATTGTGTATTGTTTCAAACTCGCTCCTTTTTTGTTTGTAATTTTCATGCAAACTACTTCAAGATGTTTAATGATCATTTTTAGCACCACATTACCGCTGCAGGTACTAATGGCGCCCGTGCCTTAATTAAGATTGTGGTGAAATTGTCTGAAACTGTACTACAAAGTAATTCTAAAACATTCTTTCTAATAATTTTCACAGCTTTTGGTTAAGAATTTATTCGGTTCAAAATTCTAGGAATATTTAAAAATTAAGCTTACATTCGTACAAATTTCAACTGAAAATGTGTTTTATTTAGCCAAATTATTATTAAACAATGCAATTTTAAGCATATAATAGATATTATAGTATTAATCAACATTTGAGAGCAAAATAGTTTTGTATCGCATAAATCTATCGGTTGGTCCACAAATTATATAGCATGATAATCAAACATAAGCTGATATTTGTTGATTTATATCTAGTAAACACGCTGCGATATTGATCTAGATCAGGGATGGCAAATAGGTGGCACGCGTGCCAAAGTTGGCACGCGAGAGATTTTCGATGGCATCCTAAAGAATTGTATGAATAAATTTGTTTTTAAAATTTTAAACTTTTTTGACACTTTTTGTTTATTTTTAATTAGTACGCTAAGTATCTTTTTCTGTGTTAAAAAAGTCATCAGCGGTCTAACCTAACTAGTATTTTTGGAAAAGTCACCAGCGGTCTAACCCAACTAGTTTTTTTTTTGGAAAAGTCACCAGCGGTCTAACCTAACAAGTTTTTTTTGGAAAAGTCACCAGCGGTCTAACCTAACCCGTGTTGAATACGTTGTTGGCACGGGGAAAAATTTATATTAAATTTTATGTTATTTTGGCACACTGATCAAATCCTATTTGCCATTCCTGATCTAGATTATAAAAGTTGTTTAGTTATAAAATGGGATATGAAAATTATATGGAAATGTAATTTTTAATACGGATTTAAATCGGTCGATAAATCAACATTAAAAAAACGAAAGTTAAATGAAAATTAAATTATTCTTTTAAACGAGTTAATAAAACATCCCACGCAAACGTTTTAATATCAATTTCCGGACAGATATTAAATATTATATCACAGTCGTCTAGTCATGTTGATCTTAAATTAATGTGGCTTAGAATATATTTACTACAAAAGCTGAAAATTTTTGTAAACTAAAACATTTTTTTTTAAACTTGTTGTTTGTAAACTTGTTTAATATTGTCTGCTATATAATCAACAACTACAAAGTTGTTTGGAAACCGCTTATAAATATTTTTTGCAGCTCATGAAAGTTTTTAAACATTTGCCAAGTGCATAATACCCTTGGAACTACTCTCGTCATTATTTCTCAAATTGTGCATTTAGCTTTATTATTTGTAAAATTATTTACCAATATATACTCAATGTATTACAACTACAAAGTTGTTTAGAAACCGACTAAAAATATTTTTTACAGCTCATCAAAGTTTTTAATAATTTGCCAAGGGTATACAGGGTGTTTCTTAAATATTGCGAAAAAATTCGGGCGACGATTGCTTATCAAAAACTAAGGGGGGTCTTTCATATAAAATGTTTTCCTTAGAGATACACCCCCCTAAAGGGGAGCGGTAAAATTAGGTTTTTATTTATTTCTCTTTAATCATTTCCCACCTTCACAGGGGGCTGAAGAGTGCGAGCCCTGTTGGTTTTTTTATTAAAACTTCACGGTGGGTTGAAATTTTGCAATTAAGTGATTTTTGTTTGAAAGCTTGAATTATTTAGAAGCCTTTTTAGTGTTTAGTTTTTATCGTAAAACCTAGAGGTTTTGAGTAAAAAATAAAATAAGTAAACATGAACCATCAAATTTCCAATATAAAACGATTCATTTTGGTGGTCGCCATGCTTTGTTTATGTTCATATTGGGTAGAATTGACAGGCGTCTTAGCGTTGTACAGGCGTAAATGTCAAAATGAATTACACCCGTCACTTCTACCGACCATGACCATAAACAAACCATGGTAACCACCAAAATGATTCGTTTTATATTGGAAATTTGATAGTTCATGTATACTTATTTTATTTTTTACTCAAAAAATGTAAGTTTCACCAGAAAAACTAAAGAATAAAGAAAGTTTCTAAATAAATCAAGCTCTCAAACGAAAATCTTTTAATTGCAAAATTTCAACCCACCAAAAACTTCTGATAAAAAACCAACAGTGGTCGCACTTTTCAGCTCCCTGTGAAGGTGGGAGATGATTAA
Source organism: Elmis aenea (assembly GCA_947652605.1). Classification (NCBI taxonomy): domain Eukaryota; kingdom Metazoa; phylum Arthropoda; class Insecta; order Coleoptera; family Elmidae; genus Elmis; species Elmis aenea. Next base: position 16,620,979 of record OX393580.1, on the reverse strand, counting down.
AAATATTACTATGCGAAACCTTTTAATAAGTACGAGTATAAAATATCTACCTAATATCATTCTCCTACATTTATCCAAATTTGAGAAATAAAATAAAAACCTAAATTTACCGCTCCTCTTTAGGGGGGTGTAACTATGAAAGGAGACGTCTAAGAAAAAATTTTATTTAAAAGACCCGCCTTAATTCTTGATAAAGAATCTCTACCCGAATTTTTTCGCAATATTTAAGAAACACCCTGCATATACCATACGAACTATTCTTGTCAAGATTTTAAAAATGTTGCATATAGCTTAATTGTTTGTAAAATTGTTTAACAATGTCTACTACATGTATTACAATTACAAAGTAGTTCAGAAACCGACTAAAAATATTTTTTACAGCTCATTAAATAACAATTTTATTCAATTCGTTACAGAAGTCCTAAGAGGTGTACCATATTAAACAGCCTATGTAGGAGATCGATACAGTATTTTTAATTAATTTCGACTGTTTGACTACAAAACACATTCCTTTTTTTTTTAATCGCGAATTCTACAATTACCCGAAAGCAATTTTACGAAAAAAATTAATCTCGTTTAAGTTCTTTTAACGCAAATAAATTTCGTCCGAATATTACACACGTCCTTGATTATGATATTAAATTCCAGGACGATATTGTAGTCTGTACGCCCCATTAGATCCTTTATGTTAATTTCTTATAAAACGATGAGTTAGCAAGGACGTGGAAGATTTGCCATATAGCAAATTTATTATTGACCGCATTGTGTTTCCATCAAGATTATTTCGCTGTAGTGGCGCTACAGGGTAGATAATTGCTTGTATGTTTTACAATTAATGTGTGTATTTTAAAAGTTACAACCAATAGTTATAAAAAAAATCATAAAGTTATAAAGGGTAAACCTCGCTGCATTAAAAATTATCGTAGAGCTAATGTTGTGGAACGAATTATCCTTTGAATAATGGGTTTGAATATAGCTGCTGCGAATATTGGAAACTGTATATGCCGTTTTGCACTTTCGATATAGTCTTTCGGAGATTAAAATTTTCAGTAAACGAAAACCTGGTATTTCTCGCTGTGTTAACACTGCTTAAAAAATACATCGCCTACTTTTTTACATTTAATATTAAATTAATTAAAAAAATCCTAGACAGACCATGTCAATTTATTACTTCAGTCTTGCGTGTCCAATATAGGTGTTTATCTCTTGCCTAAACGGCTTAAATTTTAATCCTCGACGCGCCAAAGTTTTTAGCTCACGACAAAAACTTCGCTCCTTGAGTATTTCAAGGTTAGAAGGTTTAATACCAACCCCAGACAATCAATATGCCACAAAATTGAAAAACAAAGTAAACAAATTTTTAATCTTACGCGGATGCTCTTTAATATTTTATGAAACCGATGATATATGCAAGTAACTATAGCCCACCATTTTTGGCGGGGAAAATAGGTTTATGAGCGAAATTTTGCTTCTGTTATTTCTGTTAATATCTCAACGAAAAAAATTAAAACGTAGGGAAAGAAGGTTAATGAGCTTTAAGGCTTATCAGCTTGAAATAACAGATTTTTTAAACTTAATTAAGTACTTTTATAATTAAGAAACGTGCTCTTAGAAAATTTAATTTCGCCTGATTAAAAATTCAAGATTATTTTGTGGACAAAAAATTATCCAGCAAAAAAAAAAACTTTTTACTAGTCCTTTTCCACACAGATTTGCTGGCAGCGTTGATAATTTACATACACTAACATTGCTTGAATTCTTTATTTACATCTTTCGCCAGGGCTTTCGGCTAATGTTTTTTTTTTTTAGGTATACCTACTATATCATTCGTAGCACAAAAAAAGGCGCCCATAAAAACCGGCAAACTAATAAAAGCATTTTGGTTGAAAGCAAATCTTGTTTGGATTTGGGTAACAACATATAAAAAAAAAATACAAGATCCTGGAAATAGGGATTTAAAACTTAAAACAATTCACTTTTGCTGGTAACATTTTTAACACGATTTTTTCTCTCTAAGAATTGTGCGATTTACATTACGTGGTCATGCACACATTATTCACAATGTAAACGAAGCCTGATCAACCGGGGCTTAAGCTGTCGAACGCTTTTTTGCAAAAAGATAACAATACGAGATTACAATTTCAAATTTCATTATATTCGTATGTTTTCTAATTCACCAATGTTGACAAAAATCACGCATAGAGTTCTGAATAAGAGATGAATATCCATTTCAGCCTCTATTAAAGTAATTGTAAAGACTAATGAGGGTTTGTCCGGTGGGAAATAAATGCCTGGTTTTGGTTATGAGCCCTAATGATTTAAACGGCTCATTTACAATTTCAGTTACAAACAAGTTCACAAATTATTTTAATAATTCAACATTTATGGCAACATTTAATAACCGAATTTAATCTGTAAAGTTGACAGAAGCCACAGGCAAACGATTTTCTCTAACCATGTTTTTATTGCCGAATGCACTGCCTTTAAGTTTCCAATAAATAGGTTAAGTAAATTAACCACTATACTACACATGTTATTATAACGTTAGATTCATTATAAAAATAAGCTAATTCATATATGGCGACAAATCACAAAAAATCTTTAAAAGGTGCTAAACAATTACTTAAGTGGATTTAGAATCAATGAAACATAGGTATACAGGGTGTTATAGCTTGTCAAATGTAGCTCTGCGGTTCATTTTTGTAGAAGATGCGCAAACGTTAAACAGAGTACGCATTCGGAGGAAAAAGGATAGGTAGTACGGGCGAGAAATATTACCCTAAAAGTACAATCGGTGTCAACAGCAATACAATCTAGCACAAATCGAACACAATAGACAAAACGTCAGTTGAAGATATTTAAAATAAAATATTTATCAGCATTAAAGGGGTTCAATTCCTGACAAACCAATGTCTGTATCTGAAATCATATTTAATTTTAATTCTCGACACAAACTCCATTTTAACTACTTTAAAACAATTTTAATAAAACTTACTTTTCGCTAGAGTGTACTAGGTACTTATGACAATTTAAGTTCGCAAATGACCAAGTGCAGGTCCTAGTCATTCTAGTTTACTGCGCATTCATGATTTTCGTGTACCGTTAGGATCTCAGCCGCAGAGCTATATTTGACAAGCTATACTTAAATATTGCGAAAAAATTCGGGAGGTGATTCTTAATCAAAAATTAAGGAGGGTCTTTCATATAATTTTTTTTTTCTTAGACGTCTCCTTTCGGAATTAAACCCCCCTAAAAGGAAGCGGTTAAATTAGGTTTTTATTTTATTTCTCAAATTTGGATAAGTGTAGGAGAATGATATTTGGTAGATAATTTATACTTATTAAAATGTTTCCCTTAGTAATATTTTCAATCATCTCCCACCTTCACAGGGAGCTGAAAAGTGCAACCCCTGTTGGTTTTTTTATCAGAACTTTTTGGTGGGTTGAACATTGCAATTAAAAAATTTTGTTTTAAAATCTTGATTTATTTAGAATCTTTTTTTATTCTCCAGTTTTTTTCGTAAAACCTACTGTTTTTGAGTAAAAAATAAAATAAGTGAACATAACCCACAAATATTCCAATATAAAACGATTCGCTTTGGTGGTTGCTGTGATTTGTTTATGTTCATATTGGGTAGAATTGACGAGCGTTTTAGCGTTGTCGCCGCGTAAACGTCAAAATGAATTACACCCGTCAATTCTACCCAATATGAATAAACAAACCATGGAAACCAGCAAAATGAATCGTTTTATATTGAAATATTTGATGGTTCATATTTCCTTATTTAATTTTTTACTCATAAACGTGAAAAACTAAAGAATAAAAATAGTGTCTAAATAAACCAAGATTTGAAAAATATTATTTGAATTGCAAAAGTTTAATCCACCAAAAAGTTCTGATAAAAAAAAACAAGAGGGGTCGCACTTTTCAGCCCCCTGTGAAGATGGGAGGTGATTGGAAATATTACTAAGGGAAACCTTTTAATCAGCATAAATTATCTACCAAATATCATTCTCCTACATTTATCCAAATTTGAGAAATATAATAAAAACCTAATTTTACGCGCCCTTCTAGGGGGTGTAACTCCGAAATAAGACGTCTAAGAAAAAACATTTATAATGAAGACCCCCTTAATTTTTTGATAAGGAATCACCACCCGAATTTTATCGCAATATTTAGGAAACACCCTTTATTTTGTGATAAATCAAAATTTGCAAATCACTTTTGTTTGATTTAATTTTTTATACCGAATGTGTTCTCTCACACGAGTTCTAAGACATCGTTGTTTTTTTTTAAAGTAACATAGACCACAAGTACCAATAATTTTGTTGGTTCCTTTCAGGGGCGGTTCGTCCATAGGGGCTGCCGTGCTGAACCCCTCCACGGATTGAAATGAAATATGCATTTTCTTTAAATTTGTTTACATTTTAACTAAAAGCCGTTGTTTTGTCGCTTCTTGTGCTACTACGCTTGATTTTATAACAACGGCTGTGCTTCGTAAAATCATTGCGTGGGCTGCATAAACAGCCCACATCGCCATCATGCAATATACGAATTGGCAAGTATTGTGGAGCTATGGGTTTGCAGTCGATGCAGTTGATGGCTGGCTACAAGCTTTCAAGCTAAAATATTATTATTTCTCGTGCTTTATGTTATGTTATATTTTTTAAATAATATGAGCATATTTTAATTGTTTGACTGTAAGTAGTTTAAAATAATCATACTTAAAACAACGTTGTATTAGATATTTACAGCTATTAATTTTTCGCTTTTACCTTTAAGCGAAAAGATCGAATTAAAAAATTTGGATTACTTCAGATTTGACTATTTCACAAACCGCAAAAAGCAGATAATAAAGTTATGTGCGGCAATTTAATAGCGAAATTTACGAAAAACATAAGTGGCTAACTGGTTGTTCCGAAAAATGTATAAATCTGAAATTGCATTCAAATATAAATAGCTGTAATAAAAATGCAATTAATAGTTCTATTTATAAATTTATTTTTGTTTTGATTTTTACTGATAATGTGACTTTTAACCCCACTGTGCATAGTGAAAATTTTTGTTACCTACGTTCATCGTTACAGCCACCCCCTCCCCCTGCAAGTTCTTACGAGCCACCACTGCGCTGGTTCCTTCACATTCATAAGGAATTTTATCCTTAACGCTGTAAATAAAATGATTTATTGTATAGTTGTAGTCGTTATGTGGAATGCTTTTATTTTTGTTTGTTTGTGGATAGTTTTTATTTTATTTCTTATACCTTCGATGTAAGGTAAACACCATATGTTTGTGTTACAAATACTATTTTTGTTATTGTTGTGACTAGTAATAACTTTGTTTAGTATTACTTTTCTAGTTTACTGTGTAACCATTAGGTAACAATAGGAACAAGGTTACAATTTGCTTTTATAACGATCTAAAATTACTACCAAAAAAATAAGTACCTAATTTAATAGTATTGAGAACCTACCAACTTTGATTTGCAATGAAGTTATGTACCCGTTTCAATGATATCACATTTAAGTATGATACAGTTTTAATTCACAATGAATAACGGAGATAAGTAGGAACACCTATGCTGTAAATTTCGCGAGCCTGCAATAATTTTTCAGTGTTAGCACTATCTGTATTCATACAAAGTATTAATGTTTACAGTTTCGTCTAAAAACGATGCGAAAAACGCGTCTTACATAAATACACAACCCACGTACCTATAGATGCTATAAATTTTGGACTCAAAACGTGAAAAAACAAACTAAACTAATGTATCACAAACGTGAAGACAACTCAGGCAACACACTTAATTGTCACATCTGACACTGGCCTAAATTTACTGGCTCAGAGCGTTTGTTTCTCGTTATCAGTCAATATCTCGAGATAATTGCAACTGTCAGCTGTAATCTATAGATACGATACACTGAATTAATCATTAGAACTCGGAACTACAAAAATTAATGTGTGCGCTTTATGAGCGAGCGCTAGCCTAGATTTGTATATCTTCCGTTTATTTGCTTATTTATTCGTTGAGTCATTGGAGTCAAATGGCGCAATATGTGATGATACATACAAAATTAATTTTAAATTGATTTAGTTCGTTTCTCTTAATTAAAAGGCAACGTCAGTCAATAATCTGTGAAACATAATAAACACAGCATTATTTATTTATAAATACGTTGATGTTGCTATTTTTTTATGATAGTTTAAAAGGTTTTTTATGTAAAATAAGCAAACAAGCACTTGTTTACAATAAATGTAAAGAAAAAGGGGGTACATATAATTACATATAGGGTTGCGCAAAAGTAAGGAAACAGACAAATAGGTATCTACAATACTATTGCAGATATAAATGAAATTTTTTATCAGAGCATGATGGTAGTTTTCGGATTCGATGAAAATATTAAGGTTGCAATACGACTTCCGGTTCAACCGGAAACGGACTCAAACTTAGAAATTTTAAATATAACACACTGTATCTTTCTACATTTTTGGATTCCTCTTAAAATTTACTTTAAAAAAGGTTTAAGGTTATTAGGCCGTAAGTCAACCGTTTTCGTAAAATTGAGCGATGCAGCACTTTCGTTTTTTTTAACATTTAAGTTATTTAAAAACGCAGTAGAACTTCGTTTGAAAATTAGATTAACGATTGAATTATTAACCATTTGCGCTAGTTACATTTTAAAAATATTATACAGGGGGTATTTTACGCTTGGTCAAACTTGTGAAACTTTAAACATCAATAACTCAATTTTCTTAAATATATCACACTATTTGTTTACATAGTCTTGTAAGAAATTTGATTGTCTTTCAAAAGCCTTAACCATGTTTCGTACCTAAAACTAATATTTTTCGAGTTATTACGAATTTATTGTAAATTATTGGGGCAAATGTAATATTTTCGAGGAGGCTATGAAGGTAGACAGCGGTTATTTTGAAACAATTGAAAGATAAAAACAAGAAAGTTATAATTTTTTGTATAAAGTTTTCCTGACTTATTTACGACATTTCTAATAATGTAGATGTAATTTTATCATTTTTTCGTTTAAATCAAGGTTTCTTAAAATTATGCATTTATTCATTGGACCAGTGTAATGGGACCATTACTAAATCCTATAAAGTATAAACTATTTTTCTGTGTTTCTACAGAATGATTTTCGGTTGAACCGGAAACGGTTTCAAACCTAACCCTTTTTTAAAATTTAAAGATAAGACTGGTCAGCGACTTTTGTTTAACCAGCGTTCTTTTTGCGTACTCAATACATTATCAATCAATCAAAATCAATTAAATGAAAAATATTGTACGTAAGATTGGTAAAATTACATCTACATTATAAAAAAAATTGAAAATTCGAAACAAAAAGATAATATTACAACTTTCTTGTTTTTATCTTTCAATTGTTTCAAAATTACCGCTGTCCATTGGCGTAGTTAGGGGGGGACCAGGGGGTGCTAAGCCCCCCCTGAGCTCTCATTAGCCCCCCCTGGCCAAAAAACACAAAACATTTAAACAAAACACCAAACGTAATTGAAACCGTATTCTGTTAAATAAACAGAAAGATGAATTTCGACCTATAGATTAGCACCAATCTAGCATTATTTTTTAAATTGTCTTAATATTAAGCAGAATTGGGCCCGGATTCAACAAAAGTTCAAAAGCGAGGAACTTTTTCTTTTTTTTTTTAGCTCACAGCCTCAGTCACCTGGGGCTGCAGCCCCCCCTGGACCTCGGGGCTAACTACGCCAATGCCGCTGTCTACCTTCATAGACTACTCGAAAATATTACGTTGCTCGAATAATTTACAATAAAATTGCGATATCACTTAAAATATCAAATTTAGGTATAAAACATAATTAATGTTTTGGAAAGACAATCAAAGTTTCTACAAGACTAGTAAAAACAAATAGTGTGTTGTATTTAAGAAAAATGAGTTATCGATGTTTAAAGTTTCAAAAGTTTGACCAAGCTTAAAAAACACCCTGTACAATATTTTAAAAATATAGCTAGTGCAAAGTGTTAAATAATCTATTGTCAACCTAATTTTCAAACGAAATTCCACTGCCTTTTTAAATTTCTTAAATGTTAAAAAAAAATTGAAAGTGCTATATCGCTCAAAATTTTCATAAAAATGTAAATTTTACGAAAACGATTGACTTTAGACCCATATAAGCTTATACATTTTTTAAAGTAAATTTTAAGAGGCATCCAAAAAAATATACAGGGCGTTATATTTAAAAATTTTAAGTTCGAGTCCGTTTCCCGTTGGACCGGAAGTCGCATTGCAACCTTAATATTTTCATCGAATCCGAAAAATACCATAACGCTCAGATAAAAAATTTCATTGTTATATCTGCAATAGTATTCTAAATATTTGTCTGTTTCCATACTTTTGCGCATCCCTAAGTAGCTACTAATAGATTTTAGAGACACGCAGTGTAAATTACTTTTTAAAACGTTGGTGAACAGATTTTGTATTAACCAAAACTTTTAATAATACTCCATGACAATGCTACAACATCTATTGGGCCTTCGTAATGACCACATTCGATGCTATTTGCAGTAGTTTTTTAAAATTCCTTGCATTCAAATTACACACAATATCTGTGTATTTAAAAAAGAATATTAAATTTAAAAAAAAGTTAAATAATGGAAACTAAGGCTTTTATTACTTCAACAGCAGATGTATTTAAGTGTAATTAAAAAAATAACGACGAGTGATAGTGGCGCATATGTTGCGGACTGAAAAAGCAAGAATTTTTTAATAAATAAAAATTCATTGCAGGAAATCACCGATTTTGAGTAAACAAGATCAAATGACAAGTGTTGCAAGTTACATCACAGGAACACCAAGGCGCAAGCTTCAAATTATCGGCAAAACATAAAATCAGGGATGCCCCTATGATCGCCTTAAATATAAATGAAGGTCTACATTTGTAAGTCTTTTAAATCCTGTCAAAAAAGCCGCCAGGTTCACCCGACTCGCACTAAAAAATTTACAAACGTGGTAGAAATCACACCTATACTTAAGCCGTTCGTTTTTAAGACGAAATCAGACATTAAACAATGTGAACCGACCGCGATGCGGTCTGATAGTTTCGCTTTTGTTTGACATCCTGGTAAAACAATACCCACGAAATTCGGTTTGTGGTGTAAGAGAACTAGTGAAGTCCTACAAAGTACGGAAAATATGACCTAGAAATTGATTACGTGGGTAAGTTGGCGAAACTGTGCTTGGAGGTAGTAAAGAGGCAAATGAGAATTTTTATCAGTTTTACGACCGACACTACTCTGTGTTTCAAAGAACATTTGCGTCGATCTTGAACTTGAATTGCAAAAATAAAACAGAGCTTTAAAAGACTCGTCCAGATTTAAAAATACTGACTATTTTCAACAGAAAAATATCTAAACTAAAGCAATTGGTTCAAAACTTTATACATAAGATATTTACACGCTAAATAACAATAAAGGTACGATTAGGTACATTTCTTAACCAAAATTAAATAGATGCAAAGACTTCGCAAATACTTGTATTGTAGTAAAATATACGATAAAGGTTACATGACTGAAGTATAATAAAATTGACCAAAACTCACGTCAATTAGTTAAAAAATTAAAGTAGTATTTTTGAGGTTATACAATTCATAACTTTTAGTCTTAAAACATTAATGTTCATTTATACGAGGATCTTATAAAAGATTAGAAAATATATGTAGGTACTAAATACTTCAGTAGAGCACGAGGAAATACGGGGTGATTGATTCGGACCGGGCATTAAAAATATATGAAGAATGAACAAGGGTATTAATCTGAAATTTTGGTTATGGCCATAATGGCATCTGATCTGTTTAATGAAAATATTTTCAAGATGGCGACACTATCGAAAATACCGGAAGTTGACATCTACTTTTTTATTTCGAATACAGTCTATTTTTTACTGCATTTTTGGATTTAACACGTTATTTAAGAGGGACTTTTGATAGCATTCCCTATACCTAAGTGTAGTTGTTTTTTAGATTTTTGGACTTTTTTGAAAAATTTTTGATTTTCATCATAATGCTTAATATTATCTAGCGCCACCATTTTTAAAGATAAAACGCTTAACTTAAAACTATGCATAGAAGAAAACTTAAAGTTCAACCTCGAATTTTTGCAATCGATCCAATACTTACAGGGTGTCCAAAATTTTTTTTTTTTTTAATAAACTTCATACCACTAAAATTCGTTATTTTCAAATACAATGCCCACATTATTTTTCGTATTCTAATGCAAAATAAAATTCTGCATGAATCTGTATTAGCAATTCCTATACTTATCTGCAATAATTTTCGAGTTATTAAGAATTCTTGATAAAGTTAAGAGAAAATTGTAACATTTTTAAATAGTAAGCGTTGGAAATGACAACAAATGCCAATATTAATAACTAACTGTTAACCACTTTTATCGCGTCTATCTACTCTAAAGTATCCATGAAAATGGAAAATCAAGAGTATTCAAACACGAATATTTTGAAATTATTTTATATTCATGAAGAATTTCACAAGATTATTGAAAGAACTTGCCGGTGTTCAGTGAGAGGTATCCTCATTTGACTGTGTAATGACCAGACAGAAATTTCAATGAAGAGAATCAATTTTTTTGCAATTTAAAAGATTGAAATTTGGTAGTATTCGACCTAAGCCTGTGAAAAATAATGAAACTAATGGAGTTAACATCCTGGGATATTTTAATGACCATCCTCAGCGGTCAATTCGATCGGCAGCGACTTGAGTTTAACATACTATGCTGTACAAGCTACATTAAAAATGCACAACTATTCGTTCGCCCTTTCAATAATCTTGTGATATTGTCCATGAATGTAAAATAAATTCAAAATATAGATGTTTGAATACTCTTTATTTTCCATTTTCATGGATACGTCAGACAAACGCAATAAAAGTGGCTGACAGATATTAATATTGGCATTTGTTGTCATTTCCAAGGCTTACTATTTAAAAATGTTACCTTTTCTCTTAACTTTATTAAGAATTCTTAATAACTCGAAAATTGTTGCAGATAGGTATAGGAAACGTTAAAACAGATTAATGCAGAATTTAATTTTGCATTAAAAAATGTAACAAAAAATTGGGTATTGTATTTGAAAATAACAAGTTTTACTGGTCCGAAGTTGTATTAAAAAAAAAAAAAAATTTGGACACCCTGTAAGTAATGCATCGATTGCAAAAATTCCAGGTTGAACTCCAAGGTTTCTTCTATGCATACTTTAAATTTGAGCATTTTCTCTTTAAAAATGGTGGCGGTAGATAATATTATCTAAGCATCATGATGAAAATCAAAAATTTTTCAAAAAAGTCCAAAAATCTAAAAAATGACTACACAGGTATAGGAAATGCTATTAAAAGTCCCTCTAAAATGACGTGTTAAACCAAAAAAATGCAATAAAAATTAGTCCATTGTATTTGAAATAAGAGAGTAGACGTCCACTTCCGGTGTTTCCGAAAGAGTCGCCATCTTGAAAATATTTTCATTAAACAGATCAGATGCCATTATGGTCATAACCAAAATTTCAGATCAATAACCTTGTTCATTCTTCATATATTTTTAATGCCCAATCAATCACCCTGTATAATAATGGAAAAATTATAAAGATTAGACTGCGCTTTTTACTCGGAAGTAAAAAAATAATTTAAACTAAAGCAATTGCTTTAAAATTCTATACACTCATTATTAATATAGATACTAAATTACGCTTAGCTACCATTACTTGACTTGAAGTAAAGCAATAATTGCTTTAAAACTTTATACGCACGTTATTTACACCATTCCTAACAAAAGTAATCCAAACACAATAACTACCTTCAATTTTAGTCCGATAGAAGATCGTCAACTGTATTAAATATCCTTGCATTATGTCACATCACTTCCTTCCGACAAATTAAGTCAAATGTATCATTTTGCTCCCAGCTCATAGCGTACAACTGCTCAACCAGAACCGAGAATTAACACTGAGCAAAGTGAATAGCACAGTCTCGATTTATTTTTTTTCCCGCGATTTATTTACACAAGGAGATAATAAGGTCGTCACAAACAATGTTGAATAATAATGATGATAACGTTACCTTTCTAAATACCCGCATTTTTGGGCCACATATGTAACAAAGTGACACATACGTTCTAATATTATGATAGTCTGATGTACAGGGTGTACCAAATTTAATAACCACAATAAAATTTAGAACATTAAAGTTTACAAAAGATGGGTCCAATTTTTTCGAGTTTTTTCTACAAGTCAAAAGAAAAGCTTAAACTATTCGCATAATTTTATATTTCTATAATTTTTCTTAAACACTGGGACGAAATCCAAAATTGAACTTTGAGGAAAAGTTCCAGCCAATAACATTGAAATTTATAATTTATATTTAGTGAAAAATTATTCCTTTAGCACGTTTTAAAGTCTTTGATACCGATTAATTTGGGTAAACCACACTAAAATGTTAAAAAATTAGAGACAATCGATTCGTTTTCCATTCAACTATAAATTATGCTACAGAATAGTTTATCGATTATTACTTTACGAAAGGATTTCAATATTTTCCGTTACCCGTAATTTACAAGCGTAATTTCTATACAACTTCTTCACGGATACAACAGAACGTTATAACATTCCTCAATAATTCTATTCCACTTTACATTTTAAAGTCGTGAGAACGGGTGTGAGAAAACCATTTTACTCCTAAGGTTGGTAACATATGAGCTAACAACTGAAACACAATAGATAACGAAAACCTACGTTATCAACATTAATTAGTCTAGAGGAATTAACTTAATTAGCTAAGGAAGGCATCCGAGAATTGCAAAGTTAAATTTAAAGAGAATCTTTCAACCATTCGCTTTAAATTGTTACTTGCAGGAAATACAGCTTCATGCTTAATGAAATTACAGTGGTAGAAGAAGAATGGAGTTGTAACTGGATAGATCATTGAAAGACAACGTTAAAATAATTAATACTGAATGAAATTACAAATTAAGTGAAAATTTTAAAGTTTTCTAATACAGTTAACTAAAAAATGTAAAAATTTAACTACAAATGTGTAGATGAATCATACAGGGTGTTTCAGACCACCCGTACCAGCATTTTTATTCGAAAATGCGACGTCTGACAAAAATGGGGAAAACATTTTAACCACAAAAGTGCATTATGTAGAATTGACTGACGCTATAGCGGTTTTCGTGATTAAACCGGAAGCGGCCAAATCCGGAAGTAACTTTAAAAACTGAAGTGGAACCATCTTGATGTTATTGCACAAATAGAAAAATATTTAATAAAAAAAAACACTTTTTACTTGAAAATTTTTTTGATTATCAGTTTAGTTTGTAATCCATTGGACCTAAATCATAACAACATTTAAAACCCTATTCGCGTGTAACTGGGTTCTGGACACCCCCTTTTTTATTTAGTTTTGTATTTTATTAAATTAAATTTTAGACATATGATATGTGTGAAAAACCCGATTATTTGAACATATGTACACTAGTGTTTCACTTCCGGTCTCGCCGGAAATAACCCTAAGTTTGTTATTTCAAATAAAACTCCCTGTTTATTTTTACATTTTTGGAAACAAGAAGCAATTTTGAATAGAACTGTATACTGTTTTGGTTAATGTACCATTACCATTTCGGTTTAAAAAAATGACTTGCACTCAATAAAAAAAAACTTTGTCGGCCAAAAATTATTTGAGGTTATAAACATTACAAAATAGTGCAGTTGTATTCAAAATTGCTTTCTATTTCCAAAACTGTTGATATATACAAGGTGTTCCATTTAAAATAACAAACTTAGGGTCATTTCCAGCTAAACCGGAAGTGCACAATGGTGTACATATGTTCAAATAATCGGGTTTTTCACACATATCATATGTCTAAAATTTCATTTAATTAAATACAAAACTAAAGAAAAAAGGGGGTGTTCAGAACACAGTTGCAAGCGTAAAAGGTTTTAAATGTTATGATTTAGGTCAAATGGATTAATTACAAACTATAGGTACTGATAATCGAAAAAGATTTCACGTAAAAAGTGTTTTTTTATTAAATATCTTTATAATTGTGCAATAAAATCAAGATGGTTCTATTTAAGTTTTTAAAGTTACTTCCGGTTTGGTCACTTCCGGTTCAATCACGAAAACCGCTATAGCGTCAGTCAATTCTACATAAATACACTTTTGTGATAAAAAAAAATTCCCGATCTTTGTAAGACGTAGTATTTTCGAATAAAAGTGCTGGTACAAATGGTTTAAAACATCCTCTATAAATTTTATCGTAATAGTAAATTTTCAGCAACAAAAAAAAAGTATTGCTAAAACATACAGATAACAGTTTTTATAAGCAAACTTTTGTTTGTTTAACAAAATTTTATGACTCCATTTCGTTTTAACGAGTGATGCTATATTTTACATGTGGATTATATTTCAGGAGCTAGTCATTTTCAATCCCCTTATAAAGTTTGAAAACTGCTTAATTCGGCTTTTCCGCACAGAAAATGTCGGTTTTCTAGTAAAGTTTCCATGCATTTTAAGTGGAGTATAAACACCTTCAACCAATTTACTCAACAAACTTCTGAAATATACATTCACTGCCCTGAAGTACATCCATTTTACGATATTTGAAAAATAAAGGAAGACGCCGTTCGCCGAATTATCACGAAAAAAGTAGACGGGAAAATGCATACTCATCTACCCCTTCGATCAATTTCCTGTTCACGACTGAAGTTAGTGACGCAAGCTAATGCATATTTTGTATAATAATGTCAATCTCGTTAAACTCTGATTTAAGACGATATATCTCACTTAGGAGGAGTTGCGTAAACACTTCCGGGTTATTTGTTAGTTACAAACTGATCAACACGTGCTGGTCTTGAACGCATAGTTGGCTAGCAACGCACGTGCGTCTTAAAATGAATCACAATTTATAACTGACGACAGAATTGGTATCATTATTGATAACAGAACAATGAACATTAGTATAAAATTGCAAATCCTTTCTTTGCATCTATTGTAATTTCCGAGGACAAAACGTCATTAACTTCACTTAGCCAACCAACACGACTTCAAAATTGCATTTAAGGCTCGATGCACACGTGCGTTTTTCTGCAGCGCGTTGGACGCGCGGTTGCCGCGCGTTGCCGAAGTTGCTTTTATGCACACGTGCGTTTTCTAACCGCATTTGTGATTAATTCCGGCATCTCTTCTGTTTGGGGGAAGAGCCCAGCGCCGCTACAGTGTGCTTTTCGCATCCGAAATGGAAGCGTATCGTAGAAAACGGGTAACATTTGCATAACTTGTATACAAACATTTTGTTTCAAAAAATAAAAGGCGTTATTGGGTGCATCCATTCACCGATCTAAGACTTGCAAGGGAAGGGTTTGTAAGATCTTTTGCCGATTTGAGACAAAATCAGGACAAATTTTAATAAGCATATTTTACGGAAAGACATTAAAATAAATGAGAGTTATCTTCGTGATGTGGAGGCTGACAATGTATTTTTTAATTATTATTTCAAAATCTGCATTCTAATAGAAAACTATTGCTCATGCAATTGATCAAATCGTATGTTAGACATGATCTAAATTTAATTTTAAATAATTGCATTGTCGAAACTGCAGATTCGCCTAAGAACAACCAAAATAGATTTAATCTGTAACACCGATTTTTTTAATATATTTAAATTTAAAACTTAAGTAGCAACTTAGCAACATCATTTTTTAATTCTATAATTTCTTATTGTAAACTTACTACTTTTGCTTCTATTAACGTACTTTTTGTATTCAAAACAGTAATGTCAACATCGTGTAATCTGTAATGTATTTTCAAAGTAAAATAAAATCGCGTGAAAAATGTTAAATTTGTAAATCGTTCATTAAATTAATCAGCTAACTTCATAATACATTTAACGTATAATTTTGAATGTAATAAAATTGTTTAGTCGGAAATATTTTTAACATTATGGGAAAACAGCAATAGCATTTTTCAAAGTGTGACACAAATAGTTAATTTACCTTTAAATACTAGTATTAATGGAACAAATGATTTATACCTTTTTTCCACCTTGCAGTTCAATATTTAACCGATAAAATTGTATCAAATAAAAAATAAATATTGAACAAGTTTAAACGGTTTCAAAACAGTTTGTTTGCTTCTGTCGGTCATGGGCGTTTCACGCGTGCGCATATAAAACGAATTTTTTTAGTTGCTATTCTATTCTAAAGTGGTTGAATATTGCCTGATATTTAGTATTCCGTATTTGAATCCTTTTTTTGTCGGTATTCAGTATTCAGTATTTAAATACTTTTTCGGTATTCATACCCACCTATGGTTGCGAATATACTTCATTTTGATGAGAACGTTACTTTGATGTTTCGACAAATATTATTCAACATATTATCCGATTTTTACAGATAGGAAGTTCTTGTAGTAAGAGAAATTAAGTGTGCATGTAAAGTTCATAGTTCATGTGTCACCTGTAGGAAATTCGCAAATGAAATCATTATTAATTAAGTTGTTATTATGTACATCAGCTCTTGCTAAAATGACACGTTTTCCATCCCAGTATGTTATTTAAATATATCTATCGTGGTATTTTTGCGGCAAACTGCTGCACGTGTGCACTGCGCCATATACTACAATGCAGGGTTGAGCAGATTTAAATCACGATTTAAAAAATCATGATTCAAATCAAGTGATTTAAAAAAAAATCATCGATTTAAATCAAGTGATTTTTTTTAAAACCATCAATTTATATCAATTTTTTTTTGACAACGCCGTCCAGAAACCTGTAGTATTTTATATTGATGCAAAGCTAAAATTAAGGCGGTCAAAATTATTAAATAAAAAATGGGGTGTTGTATTTGAAATATAAAAGTTGCTATTAGTTCCAGAGAGGTGACTCGCCCTGTATATTTGAAAATATTTTTATCGTGTTCGGAAGAAAAAACTGTATGAAATAGCGTTTGAATCAACTTTCTATCTTAAACCGTTTAGCCACAATCGACCGATCCCGCACTAATGACTCACCCTGTATATTTGAAAATATTTCTATCGTGTTCGGAAGAAAAAACTATGAAATAGCGTTTTAATCAACTTTATATCTCAAGCCGTTAAGCCACAATCAACCGATCCCGTACTAATGACTCACCCTGTATATAATTAATTAAACATCACTATTTAGCACTGATTTTTTCAAAATTTTTAATCATTATATTTAATTTTTCTCTTTGACAAAAATTCACCAATGAATTAAATATATTGATTATTAAATATATTAGCACAAAACAGAAATAGCATGTGAATATGTCACTAAATTCGATAATATGGTACATTTGATTTAAATTTAAAAAATCTGATTTAAATCAAATAAATCGATTTTTTTGATTTTTTTTTTAAATTCATGATTTTTATCCACCCTGCTACAATGTACTATAGAAACGCACGTTTCCTTGGGGATCTGCGGCACCAACTGCAAGCAGCTTAGACGCAGCGTCGACGCATGTACGTGTGCAGCAGGCAATATGTTTTCTAGTACTTTGAGACGCAGCGGCACCGCGCGTCCAACGCGCTGCAGAAAAACGCACGTGTGCATCGAGCCGTATAGAAACGCGCGTTTCCTTGGGGATCTGCGGCACCAACTGCAAGCAGAGACGCAGCGTTGACGCAGCGTCGACGCATGTACGTGTGCAGCAGGCAATATGTTTTCTAGTACTTTGAGACGCAACTGCGGCACCGCGCGTCCAACGCGCTGCAGAAAAACGCACGTCTGCATAAGCCCCAAATTGGCGTTTTATTATCAAGCATTCAAAATAAATCAAAAAAATTATGTCCGATCTTCTCATCACAAAGTTAAATTAACTAAATATTTCTTTGCATATCACTGCAATAAAATTGTAGCTCTTCATCAGACTTCCGCGTATTTCACCATCCAGAATCGAGTGGAACTATAATTTTGAAATTCCTTCACTACTTGGTAACAACTGAGACGACAATCCGAGAAATTCTCATTCTCTTTGGCATAGTTTGCCATCTAAGCCATGTTTAAACTGACGGTAACGATAGAATAGATTAATCCAGACAAGATGCGAAGTAGCAAATTTACGAGAAAATTTATAGGTCAAAACGTATTTTCAGTTCAAAATTTTACTGGCATGATTGCGAGTTTTAAAAGATGAATTTCACGTTAGGATTTTCCGTGTAAGTAGCTTTCAGCGTTAATAAAATATGAAGGATGTTATCTAAGCGCTAGAACACATGTAAACCAATTTTCCTGTAATACATTCTGGGATGTTAACGGAACAGATTTTAGCGGCACGTTCACGTGTCTCAAAGGAAAGTTGTTTATAACGAACATAAAAGCAGAAAATTTAATTTGATCAAGGTAGTGGAGATATACAGAAAAGGGAATGTACTGCGTAATGTATTCTTTGAGACTGCGTATTGTGGTCAGCAGTCGACAGACGAATCCATCATGGCTGTTTACCGCTCAAAAGAATATACAGAAACACAAAAAGTTCATTATTTCCTTGTGGTTTAACTCTGGCGTGCTTGGTTTTCTTTTTCTAAGGAAATGTATTCCGTGAAAACATGGATTTTAAATGGAATAAGTTTCACAGGATTTAACATGAATCGTTTTTGATTCATCAAATTTTAAATTTTTAACACCGGGTCAAAAATTTTCATTGATTTTTAACATTAACTTATTTCAGGAAAGAGTCGATTTTTTTTTGAACTTAAGGCAATTAGTTGAAAACTACACACGTTATTTACAACATAATAACCGATCATTTGTCCTTAATTATTCCTGCAATTACAATTTACGTAAAACACTAGCGCAAAAATGCGACAAATGCAAAATAATTTTATTTCTACTGTATTATAAATAAATCAGACCTTGTCTAGAATTCCTTCCTTGTGATATGACCTGGCTGCTCATAGTGTAACTTTCATCCCTCCTATCGTATCCTTAAAGAAAAAGACAAATACTTTAAACACAGCTCATTAGAACTTGCACGAAAATGTCAGAGCAAAAATTTGTATGTCCCGATGGGTAACAAAAAAAATAATATAGAAGGCTGAAGACACAAAGTTTGTCAACTTTAATATTACAAAGTTTAAAAGTGGTCGATATTTCGAGTGAAGATGTTGGCGACCTTTCCTTGCACACTGTATTATAAAGCCGTACATTTTCATTCAAACTTTTGACAACACTAATCCACACTTTGTCAGCATATAAAAGGCAATACTCAAGTGGTTTTCAAAGCACTAAGTCACACTTTTCAACTGTACTCGACTTGCAAATAAAGTATTACTTATGGATCAAGCTGGGCTTTCATATTTTCGTTTCTACAATGTAGTAAAAAGTCGATTTAAAGTAAATTTCAGAGAGCTAGTTCACTATTAATGTTAAAAAATAAGTTGCATATAAAAATTAAATAAAATATGTCTCAATAATTTGTAAGACATCGTCACAAAATAAGCAACCAGAAAGCCTAATTTCCATAGTTTTATTATAATACTTCGTAAAAATTAGACTAAAAATAGTTCAACAGTAAAAATATTGTACTCATAAAGCAATTCATACCTTACCATTCATACCTTAATCGAATTAATATGCCACTATATTGAGTGAAATTAAACTAAGAAGTTTTTTAATGGAAATATTCGAGATTGTCCCATTGTCGTATATTAATTACTTTCTAATATTTCTTGATTTCCCTGTCCTCTAATGCACAGTAAATAAACTTTAAACACAAAATATGGGTATTGTACACAAAGGTCTACTAAAATCGACAATAGCTGAACTACTGCATAAAGTATGCATTAGGGTACTTTAGGGTTTTCCAAGGTTAGCTCCGAATTACAGATTTGGCAAGTCAGCAACGAACTGTGCAGGATTTACTGTTAATTTATTAAATCGATTGAAATCCTGCAGCGATATAGCCCAGAAGGATAACGCACATGATGCCACAACGTCCTTAAAAATCAGTACAAACTTGAACTGAAAATTCTAGACAAAAAAGTTCTTATAATGTACATAACATATTATTATAACGATAAACTTTTTTAGCTGGTGACAAGTACTTTTTAAACAGGACATTCGAAAATTTGAGAAAGCCCAACTGTTGCGTTATCTATTACCGATCATCGATCAATCATTTATTGTCATTAATACGCATTATCAAGGATCTGGGGTTAAAAAATATTGTTGGACTTCAATACATCACTTTTGCGTTGAAAAAACTTTATCCTTCAAGTTTGCGTCTGAAAATGAGAATTTTGAAGGACGCTGTGGATTACAGAATAGAATAACTTTGCAATATGATTTATAGCTTGTGTTTTGCAGGTTTTTGGAAAATATTTAACGGGCTAAAGTGATTTATAGCAAACTTTTGGGGACAGAATTGATTAGATTTTATTGCATATATTTCCAATACTTTTCTATTTATCTACATCTCTATGTGCAGTATAAGGAATTGTATAACTTCACACGATGCTGAAGTTTTTGCTTTTGTATTTCCAATGTTTCAACAAGTAATGATTACTTAATTACAAAACCACACGGTGTTTTATAAGCTCTTAGTAAAATTTTCCAAGGGACAACGATAACAATTGTTTTTACAGATATTCTGAACCAAGCTTTAACGGTAATAGAATTTAAATAAAGCCCTTTTGGTCCTTTAAATCTTGTATGTGATAAAAACACAAACATTTGACCGGGACTTTTAGTAAAAACAAAAGCAAGTACTTGAATAAAGTTTGAAGAACATAACGTAATTTTATTACAGAATCAAATACAAGGTAATCAGCAAAGCAAACAAAGGAAGTTTTAAAATTCGTCTGTTATTTTGGGGTTACTGACCATTCAGAATACATTTTAAGGTAAAAACTTTCATTAAATGCTCTACGTTTAAAAATATAAATGTTTTTTTCTCGCGGAAGGCGCTCACGCAAATTTTGCGTAATGCACACTGTTTAAATGATTACTCTCAGAGGAAACATATATTTACAGAGCTACTTGTACCAGGAAATGCTATTTACTTAGGAGGCAAAGTATTTTTTACCTGAAGTTTAAGATGAAGGCAAATAAAACAAAAATTCAAACCAAATTTGTGTAATACGAGTATGCAAAACTGTATTGCTAGGAGCTAAATATTGTTCAAAAATTATACAGACAACCTTATAGATAAAATTTTAGTGCGAAACTTTTTTGAAAAAAGCCAAACTAATTTATGATAGGTATGTCTTATTAGGGAAGATACAAAAAGTTTTAAACACAAAAGTTGTTTGGCATAAAGGGCTGCACATTTATTTGTGTTTTGTTTCCAAAAACCCATATGCAAATTTATTATTTTAAACACAACATCCTGTATATTTTTACGTTTTTTTTGTTAATCATTTAATTGCCTTAAAAAAGAAGTTAAGCACGTTCTATACCTAAAATCAATTTCTACATAAAAAGTTATTGCGTTTTTAATAATTTTTAATACAATTTGGTGGATGCGTCGGGTAAAATTACCATTCAGGTCCAATTATTTATTAGTAATTTCGGTCATTAAAAGAGAGAGAAAAAAGTTATAGGTACATGATGGACCACTTTTTTGTGACAGGACTTAAGCAGTCGATAAAAAAACTTATTTTAAAGCGAATATTCCATGTCAACATTGGTCCACAAACGCTTCATTGTAAAGATACAAAGAGTTCGAAAAAATATCTATAATATTTAGCTGTTTTCCAACCAGTAGATATAACTATTGAAACCAAATTTGGTACCTATACAGCACCACCTTACAGGTTACCGCATTTGGTGAGAATGTCAAGCTCCACAAGCAATTAGTGGCGGAGTTGTAGGGGTACAGTTTTAATAAATTTTATAAAAAAACCAGTACGGCCCTGTTCAAAATCAAACTCGAACTTAATTTTTTTGAACCTGAACCCGCACAACTCCGCCACTGGTTGCTTGTGGGGCTTGACATTTCTACCGAATATGGTAACCTGTAAGGTAATGCGGTATACCAAATTTGGTTTAAATATATCAACTGGTTGGGAAACGGTTAAAAATTATCGATATTTTTTCGAAAATTTTAACACTTTGTATCTTTAAAATGAAGCGTTTATGGATCCATGTTGATATGGAATATTCGCTTAAAGTGGACCATCCTGTATATAAGTACAAAAGTTGTTTGGCATAATAGGCTGCATAATATAAAATTATTTTTAAATAAACGAAGTGTTCAGTTTTCGAGAATAACTTTGTTATTTTAAACACAACACCCTGGATTTTTACGTTTTCTTGTAGAATGTAGATAATTCAATTGCCCTTAAAAAATAAGAAGCATGTTTTCTACCTAACGACAATATTTACAAGGTAACTGCAATTTTATTTTTATAAGTTTGGTGGATGCGTCGGGTAAACTTACCATGCAAGACAATTTATTAATTATCTCAATTAATAAAGGATATGGAAAAAAGTTTTAAATACAAAAGTTGTTTGGCATAACAAGCTGCACATTAATTTTTTCTTAAATATACCGAGTGTTTAGTTTTTCAGAACCGAAATGCAACTTTATTATTTTAAACACAGCACCCTGTATATTTTTACGCTGTTTTTTAAATCATTTGTTTACCTTTATAATACGTTAAATATATCCTATACCTAAAATTAATATTTAACAAGTTATTTCAAGTTTAACATTTTTTTTGCATTAATAAAAAACAGACCATGGTTCAAACAATTTATTTTTAGATAAATAAAACAACCGATTTTAAATGAAGCTTATTGCCTTTAAAACGTTTACCGTTCAAAGGTTCAATTCCTTAAAGATTACAAAATTTAGTTAGAATTCTAATAATAAAACATACAATAATTAGAGCAACTGTTTAATTAAACATCCAACGCACATAACCCCCGGAAAACTCTCGAATTTTCCGGGGTGATCGCTAATCATTTGTTCGTCTACGTCATGGCTGTAATGATGTAGGAGTAGAATTCTTTGTACCTATTAGCTTTCTCATCTTAGTGAATCCTAACTGAAAAAGTTGCCAACATTTTTTCACCCACTATTATAGGATCGAGTTTCTAGTTCGACTTTGAAGACAACAGCAAAGAAATTTCCTTTCTTTTAGCACATTTCAAGCAATATTTTACTGACAATTCAAGAATGTTATGGTTGGAAAATCAATTTTGCGTTGGGAGACATTGATTCCTAAATGATCAAAGCAAATAACGCAAAATAATGTTAAAGCTTGCATAAAACGAAATCATTTCCGATTAAACACTTATTTTAATCATATCCCTTTGCATTTCAAAGACTTACCTACCATTAATTCACAGAATATTACGAACTTCAAACGATAATTTGTTTGTCGCATTTTATTTTCGAATCCTGTAAAAGTACTTTAAAATAAAAATACACTTATAAAAGGATGGAAATAAACGCGACCTCGTCTCCACGTTAAAAAATTGCGAGATAAAAATATGACGAGCAATAATATGTACACAACGCTCATAAAACTTATACCAGAGATGAAATTTGTTAGTTTCCGTTATTTAAAACAAGCGTAGGTGGAGCTGAATTCTATTTCCGTTTTGAATTACCTTTCAATGTTTATGCGATCAATTGTTTTTGTTTGATTAAATATAGACGTCCAGTCATCGCTCGAAACAAAAAAGATTTGTATTCAGCGTCGCGCGCGGAGTTAGTAAACTTATAGAGTGAATTTGTCGTGGTACGGTTTTTTTTGTAAGCTCTAGCAACAATGAAAATGTTGAAGAAAAGTATAAGAGAAGTTTTCTTTGCCTCCTGCAAACCATAAAACGAAAGTCCTATTCCCCAGGCATCCACTTTCTAAGAGTACGAAGTAACTAGCTTTATCTATTTTCCACCAAGCTTGAAATGTTGAAAGCACTAATTTTGATGCGTATTCTTCTTGGTATAATAATCATTTATGTTTAATAGCTCTTTGGTATGAAAAACAACACAAAAAATATTATTTTGGCTTGTGATGGTAATGAAAATAAATAAAAATAATAGAGAGTATTTCTATAAATCTTTTTCATTTCAAAAGACGTCCTATATTAAAGGAACCCATCATTTATTAACTGCGTTGTTGAAAGATATAAGTTAAATTATGTTTCATGAATAAATTAACAAAACAATCACCTAAAATCCAACGACATCTTAATAATTAATCTAAATATATCTTCTGGAAATTCAAAGTAAAAATATTACGTCTTTAGCATTAAACTAAAAAAAAAAAAAATTTGAAGTGATAAACAAATTTGATAGAGTAATATTCTGAGGAACTAGTTAATTAATTTTTTTTTGAGGAGCTTAACAGAAACAAAAAAACTTTGTATTTTTGATTCTTGATAGCATCATTCAAAACTCCATTTTGCAATAGCTTTATCTTTTTTTTAAATTTAAACCCTAGTAGAGTTTATGGCAATGCAATCTGGTCTTTGAGACCAATAACCAGTTTCATTCTAGCCTAAATTAATAATGTTTAAACTTAGTCTAAGGTTTACTCAATAGTAGTCCTTAGTTTGCTAATATATAAGTACACTAATTATTAACGTGCACACTATCGCACAGTCTACAGTCTCTGCTTTTAAACTTTTGTTTAAACTAACTCAAAAGGTTTAACCCTTTTGAATCTTCTTAGTAATCCTGTGGTGCCCAGAAGCTGGATCGCCTCGACGTTTACGTGTTGATGGAGCCTTTCTTCGTGGCTCTTGGCAAACTTGTTAATTGTGTCGGTTACAGTGTCCATCTTAAGGTCCCGATGTATGTCACTATAGCTGCAGTACCGGGGTGCATCAGCGATGTTCCTTTGTGTTTTGTTCTAGAATCTCTGAATGATTTGAATATTACAGTGTTTGGTGCATCCCTAAAGCTGTATCCCATCTGTCCATAAAGGTTGTAAAATTTGCTTGTATAGCAAAAGTTTATTATGTAGGGACAGAGAGGAATGCCTCCCGATTAGCCAGTAATTTTTTTTTTACATTTGATGCCTATTTCTTCTTTTTTTTTCTAGACTTGAGCCTTCCAGCGTAGCTTAGCGTCCAATGTAATACATAAGTATTTTGCTGTGTTGGAGTATGGTATTTGTTTATTATTTAAGTTGATTGGTACATGTTCAGTTCTCTTGTTGGTGAAATTGACATGTACTGACTTTGTTTCATTTAACTTTATACGCCATGTTTCTGTCCAGTTGTTGAGCTGATTGGCAGCTGCTTGTAATTTCTCGGATGATTCTGTATTGTTTCTTTCTACTGCTAAAATAGCCGTGTCGTCGGCAAAGGTCGCTATAGTATTGTTTTCTAACTTTGGAATATCACAAGTATACAATAGGTATAGGACCGGACCTAGTACGCTTCCTTGTGGAACTCCTACTTTAAGTTCTGAATAAGATTCTTCTTGCTTTATTTTGAAGTGTCTCTCAGAGATGTAGGACTGAAGAATTTGGGAGTATTGTTTTGGGAGAAGCGGTCTTAGCTTATAATTTAAACCATCCTGCCACACGTAGTCGAAAGCAGAGCTGGGCAAAGCACCGACCCTAAGTGCTTGAAGCACCGAGCATTCAAGCACTTGTGTAAGTGCTTGATCTAATTAAGCAGTAAGTACTTTGGCTTTTAAAAATGCTTAAAAGCATCAAGCACTGACCAAAGTGCTTAAACAAATTAAGCAGCCAGCATTGAGCATTTTGGAAATGCTTAAGAGAAATTTAAAATTTAGACAGTCTTGTAGCATACATGTTAAGGATTAAATACTATGCAGTAAGCATATATAAATTTAAAAAATACTTATTAATAAGGTGACCAACTTTTTGACAATGAAAAGGAGGACACAAATAAATTGAAGAAAAATATATCGGAAATAAAAGAAACATTTTATTCACTGCAACAATAATACACTTATAATATGAAAAATGCGCATAATAAAGACATTTGTAACATGTAAATAATAAATATGCTTATATGCCTATTAATTATCATTTAAATGAGTATTTTTTCACTGAATGAATATTTTTTGTCAATCTATCGAAAAGAAGGACATGTAGGAGGACACTTTTCGAGAGGACAAAATTTACAAAAGAAGGACTGTCCTTCCTAAAGGAGGACGGTTGGTCACCTTATTATTAAGCACTGTCTTTCTAAAGTGCTTAATAAGTACCAAGTGTTCATGAAAGTGCTTGGTGCTCTAAGCATCGAGCATCTGTTTTGGAAAGTGCTCCAAGCATTGTGCTCGAAGCATTAAAAGTGCTTAAAAAATTATTGCAAGTTGTAAGCATTCAAGCATTGCCCAGCTCTGGTCGAAAGCCTGCGCTACGTCTAGAAAGGTGGTAGAACAAACTTTTTTTCTTCTGAGGCTTTTTCTATGACATTCGTAATTCTGTGTAGCTGGTCAATAGTTGAATGTTTATTTCTAAATCCAAATTTATGAGAGGGAATTAGTTCTTTTTCTTCTGTTATTGGCTTCATTCTTTTGAGCAACAAATTTTCGAACAGTCTCGATATATAGCTTTATCTAGATTACAAAAGTAACTTTTTGTGAGCGATTTTAAAGTTTCAAGCTAATACAACTGATACATGTTAAATTTAATCGTGCAAATAAAAATTTGAATTTCAATTTATTCAAAAATATAGGAGTCGGAACGAATTTCTTCGCCTACCATTCGGTTATGCTTTAATCAAATACAACTTCCCCACTTGCTATGTAAAACATCTTGCAATTTAAATAAGAAAAGTTGTTGAAAGAACTTACCATGCCAACTGTACGTCACTGATAGCCAAAAGTTTTGAGTTTAAACGTATTCAGCGCGGGTGCTTTAATAGCTTGAGGTAACAAGGAAAAAGGCCTACCAATAATTTTTTATAGACTGTAATTTATCAAAGTTGTACAGGCGGGAAAATTTATTAAATCCTTTTTAGGTACTACACATTGGATTTCTCTTGAGGTTTTCTATTATTCCCCGAACAGTTTTATGTTCTCTTGGGAAAAAACATCGATTGAATTGTGAATTCTTCGCAATGAGCAAGGTATAAAGATAGAACGTTTAATTAATTCAATACAAGTTATTTTGGGATCGGATCAAATAGTCTATCAGTGGCGTGCGGTGACTTTTCAACCAGGGTATGCTGTCCAAAAAAACGACCAATATATTTTTTAAAAATTAATTTTATTCTACGATCTTTTTTACAAAATTCGTCTAAAGCAACATCATACAATCTTTTTTCATTTTTCATATTTAGCAATAATTTTTTTTCAATTGATATTAAAGCGAGAGCAGACAGTCTATCGTCATTTTGGCTGCTTCTGGTGAATGTTTTTATTCGTTTCATTGTCGAAAACGATCGTTCAGCCGATGCGCTCGTGGAAGGTATAGTACAAATTAATTGTATTAATTTAAATACTTCTGTCAAAACATCTTTTAGCTCATCTTTCACAATTAATTCGTTTATACAGTTTATAGATTTTAAATGAAAGTCGGGAGTCGAGTACACGTAAACTAATTGACTTTTTAACTTCATAAAATCTTAGTATTTTCCATAAGTTAGCTGAAGTGATTGTAATAGAAAATCCGGAAAATTCTTTTCATATTCTTTAAATTTTCAATCAAACAATTGCAATTAATTATTATTAACCAGTTTAATCGTTCCTTTGGTTATCCATATTAAGGTCGTATTAAATAATAATCAAAATTCTAAGTAGCAAAACAGTGCACTAAAAATAGAGTTAAGCTCATTTAAATAGACGAAGCTTGATTTAAAGAAACTAAACAAAAATCAACTTACAACGGAAATTATTATTTTTGTAGCGTGCGGTAACATTTATCGAGTGCGGCTGCCTCACACAGAGGAACCATGAGAGTAATCGCTTCCCGTAGTTGTTAAGAGTAAGCAACGATGCGGGCAATAGGCTATGGACCACCGCAATACGTATGCGCCAAGAACGCAAATTTCGAATCCACAATCAGCAACGCATCCCTCAGTCGGGCTCACAAACGCTAAAGCTGTGCATCGCATGCATTTCGTCAGTCGCTCGCTGGATGTAGATTATATAACGCAAATTTTTCGAGCAGGCAAAACGTATCGTTTATAATAAATAAAATTATCACGTAACAAAAAATAAATCAAAGCGAAATAAAGCTACACGAAATTCAAATATGATACGGAAAAAAATATTCTTGACGTGATTTTAGGGGATGCGCCGCATCCAACGCATCCATGGACCGCACGCCGCTGAAGTCTATGTCTAATAAAAATAAATTTGGAAGCTACACAGTATAGTTGGTTATAGGTATCTAATGATACTTCAAAAACATGTTGGTTTGTTTTAAATTTGAGTTTATGAGCTAACGAATGTAATCCTAAAGAACTATTTGTAAAAAAATATTAATCAAGAATAAGTGTTTTTTAAAAACTATGAGAGGTATCTTTTTAACTACAAAATTCGTCATTTACTGTAATTAAACAAAACTTTAGAAGTTAAACCTGTATAAATCTTTAGAAAATGTCAATCTAAAAGAAAGTTATTTACGCGGGCGTTAAATTGATCGATTTTCTCGCAAAGGGCACTACTCACTTTGTCATTTCAATTTACCTTAAAGAGCATTTCGGTCTTGCTAAAAATAATTTTAATCCTCTTAGCCCGAAGCCTGTCTCAAGGGAAAATTAAAATTGTATAGGCAACTGCGTTAAAAATTTAAATCTTTTATAAAAAGAATTAAATGTGGCCAACGTTCGACTTTCTTTAAATTACCAAGTTGGGAAAGATTAAAATAATGCATTTTGTACCAAAACAATGGCTAAGAGCCTAGCAGGATACGATAGGCCAGCGGCTCTTGAAACAAAACTTTAAATGAGTTATTTTCCGGTGTAGGTATCATAAAATAAACAATATTTACGATAAATTTAAACTTTGCTCCCCTTTTCCTGGTAATAAAAAAAAACTTTTTTTTGTTTTTATTTTTTTTCTCTGCTCTGAATCATCGAAAAATTTAGAAAAATGCATGAATGAGTAGGATAACATTTTATTTCGATTTTTTTTTAGTTTGACCCAAAATTCGTTTTTTTTTTAATAATTAAAATTTAAAATGCGTTTTTAACTTTATAGCTAAGAGTACGGCACTTACATATACAGGGTGGTCCACATAGAATGGCCACTATTGGGATCTCGTAAACGGTAAGAGCTACAAAGAAGTTTAAATTGTAAAAATAGTTCCCCTTTCTGAGATCTATTGAGTGTTGCTTTTTTGTTTTAAAAAAATTACATGGCACGCTAGATAATAACCTAAAATCAAAATGGGCATTTTTTAAATCGTTAATGACTCTATTATACTTGATGGTACAAAATTGTTTTTGGAAAAAAAGTTTTTTACGCACTGTAAGATGAAAACCTTCATTTGTTTTAATATTGTTTAAATTCTCAGCACTCTATAGCTTCATAGGAACTTTTTGATTAATCTTATTTGTTTTGAGCCTAAATATCAAAATAAATACATTAAACCTTATATTATTAGGGGGGAAAAATGCTTTTTGTTGAGGTCGTAGCCAACTATGGCTTATATATATTTTTTTTAAATATGCAAGTTTGTAATTCATCCAAGAATTAAAACAATATTGAAACAAATGAATGTTTTCATTTCACAGTGCGTAAAAAAATGTACAACTTTTTCTCCAAAAATATTTTTGTACCATTAAGTATAACTGAGTTACGATTTAAAAAAAAAAAAAAATTTATTATCTAACGTGCCATGGAACTTTTGTAAACATTAAAGCGTCACTGAATAGGTCTCAGAAAGGGAGAAAATTTATCTAATTTTAATTTCTTTGTAGCTCTTACCGTTTACGAGATCTCAATAGTGACCCGTCTATGCGGACCATTGTATTTAGTTATAATTAATATTTCCTCAAAAATTTAGGACAATTGAAGTGGTGCGCCGTGTTCAAAAATTGAAAAACCCGCTTTTTGCACTTTGGTCCGTTTTATTTTCCTTTTGATAGTTACTAGTTAGCAGTCAAAAAAATTAAATAAGACATGTTAGTCTACTCAGTCATGAAATTTTTCAATATTTTTCGATAATTCTGGGCAAAGAAAAAAATAAAAATGAAAAAGTTTTGTTTCAAGAGTCGCTAGCCCATTTTATTCTGCTTAGGCCTTTTATAGCAGGCTTTCAGTTCTTGAAAAACTGCTTGAAAAAATAAATATAAATTTGAAGAAATAAGTGCAAACTATTTTTGCAATCCTTATTATACAGATTGTGTATTTTAGCAATCTTTTCTTTTCAAAACTTTGCTGCACATTTTCAAAAACGTCATACTTCATGACAAAAGAGAGCTGACTTTTGTATTATTAGTGATACAAACAATGGCCAGCTTGTAACGTCTTCTACACTCGCAACGCGAAGTCCATTGTGTAATATAAAATATCAAAAACCACAAAACGACAATAACGCTCACTGCTTGCAGCTTGCAGCTAGCTCACTGCAAACTATTCTGTTGAAAGAACAATAAAAACTGGAGCATTTTTCATTGATTTAATGCAAGTTTTATCATAGAATTATAATAAATGGCAAACGGTCATAAATCAAATATGGAATGTGCTTTTAGGAAAAGAAATAAAAGCGAAAAAGCTCCTTCTGTGTAATAAAATAATTTTGGATGTATGTTCCTGCAATTTTTGCAAGATCATCTACAACTACAAATTACAGACATAAGACACAAACCAATTTGTTATCCTAACACTTTATTATCATTTCGTATGCAACTTACGATTGTTATATTTATGTTATATTTTTAAAATGACTGTATATTCGTTGAAATATGCGAAGACTAGCCAATTATATGAAATACAATTTGTATTAATTAATAATCATTCACAGACGTGACGGTTTGTCCAACTTCTAGTTTGAAATTTAGTTTTGTTGACCTATAATAAGCTTGAAGTTTACACTTTATGCACGTTTTCAACATGTCCACTAGATTTCGTAATACTGTAACCATGTTTATTTACATTTTAATGTAATATGTTACAACAAAGTAGATTGTAACTAACAAAGCAATATATAGTTAATAAGGGCAGTTAAAAAATTTACTTGTACATATTCAAGATGTAGAAGTATGTAAATGGCAAGGAATTGCACTTTTTTTTATTGTTTGTTCAAAAAGTTTTCGAACTGAAGCAAATGATTTAAATCTTCATAGACACGTTATTTAAATCCCAAACAAAATTTTTTGTATCAGCTTATCTCTCCGATTTAAAACAAGACGTTACACTATTTATTATTACAAAAATTAATAGGTCCTTAATCAGAATAGAAAGTTATTAACTACGGAGAATGGAAGGTTAGTGTGCAATAACCACAGCCTACCGCACAGTCCTCTCTAATCCTGTTAGTTAACAACCTTAATTTCTAAATCTAGTGCTAGCTTCACTATATCATTCTCACCACTAAATAAATTTA
Source organism: Elmis aenea (assembly GCA_947652605.1). NCBI lineage: Eukaryota > Metazoa > Arthropoda > Insecta > Coleoptera > Elmidae > Elmis > Elmis aenea. Next base: position 16,589,476 of record OX393580.1, on the reverse strand, counting down.
CCCTTGTTGCATCTACACAGAAAAACAATTCCAGCATTGCCGATAAAGGATAACAGTGAAATACGATCTTTAAGAGATAAACAAAATAAATGTCTAAGTTACATGCTCATTCATGATTTTTCCACATTTTTAGAGCAGTTCAAAATTTTTGAATAATGTCAAAACAATTCTTATAAAGTTTTTTAAAACTTTCCATAATAATACAAGTATAACTTTGCATTTTTTATTGGCTTAATTTTGAAATTTTCTAAAAATGTTATAGACCCCTAAGCAGCGTAAGCCATGCATTTCTACTTTGTTTTAAATAAAAACGACCTTAAACAATATTTTTTTCAGCTCTTTAAATATTTTCAGTAGCAATATAACTAGTGCATTATAGATAATTTTTGGTAAATATACCCGAATACAAGTTGAACTGAAAAAAACACTAGTGCACGAAGTGCACGAGTGATTGTTTCTGATTAAACTTGCATGAGTGAAGATTTGCCAAAAATTATATATTTTATTTGCAATTGCAATGCACAAGTTATATTTTGTTAGAAAATTTCCCTCACCTAACCTACCTGTCAAATTAATAATGAATGTTATGTCAAATTTTACAAGTAGGGGAAGTTGGGGTAAGATGACTAGGTTAACAAGAAAATTAAGTTTTAGCCAAGAGAAAAATGACATAATTAAATAAAAATGACGAATACATACATTGGTGAATTACTTTTAAATTTCCCTATGATTTAAAACTAAACAGCGCTTCCAATATTACAATAAAAAAACATAAACAAAAAATGTCGTTTTAGTCATCTTACCCCATAGTGCGGGTAAGATGACGAACATAATGGGGTAAGATGGCGCCTACATACATAAAACACAAATAAATTGTCCTTGGCCATTATAAGTGGTGCAGTGTTCATGGCACCACTCTTGACATTTGCAACACTGAATCCAGTCTGTCGCTGGTGGTTCTGTATAAGGTTTGTGGCAGATTAGACAATAATAGGATAAAGATTCAGTTGTTTGAGAAGATATAGCAGTTTTTTCATTAGGCTTCGATTTCTTCTTTTTCTTATTTCCTCCCTGCTGTTTTGCTAACCTGTCTTTCTCTTCTAATTGATTTTTATGGGAGTGTCAGTAATTACGCTCGCTAAGAGTTTTTTATTATTTTGAACAGGACGATTAATAGTTGGAAAGGGTCTGATTTTCCAGTGAGGTGTCAGATTTCGACTTTGAGCAGCTAGGGCTTGTTCCTTTAGAGGTAAATAGTTTGCCCTTTACAATCGTTGATGATGAAGAAGGTTCAGGTTCTCCATTATTTTTTACAGGCGTAAACAAAGCATAGCTTTTCATTTGCTTCAACGGAATATTGCCATCTGAAGAAAAGTCTGAATGATCTGAGTTTTCATCAGGAATCTCCCTACCAATGTTACCATTAGTATCTCCACCAATGTTACTATTGATATGGTCAGAAACATTCAGGTATTTCATATCTTGCAGCAGCTGCATTGCAGGATGTAGTTCCTTCTTCAATGTCGTGCATAGCCGCTATCATTGCGCCTTGAGATATTAAAATCTTATTAGCTGATATTAACTTCGTCTACTAACCTCCAGATGGTAGTGAAAATTTTGAATTTGAGTTTTTGATGGATTGCCTGTAAAAATCGTTCGTCATCTTACCCCGTTCGTCATCTTACCCCAACTTCCCCTACTGTAGAGTGGCGCGTCAGGGGTGTAGTTTAATCTATATTAAAGTAACGCTACCGGTCGCCGAAATTCCTCAAAAAATTATCAAGCCAAAAATATTTAATTCCCTCTCCAAATTTATCATTTCGACCAATCACCAACTCAGATTTTTTAGAAATGACCAATAAACGCCTGAAAATCTGTTAATTGCGAAAAGGATATTATCAGTGTATGATTATGTTTATTGGTCAATTCTAGGAAATCTGAGTTTGTTATTGGTCGAAAACGCAAATTTGACAGGAGGATCAACATCTGACAGGGGAATGTAAAATTATTACCGTGTTATAATGCTCCTATTGGTAGTCTCTAGAAGATTTAAGATTAGTGATTGATCAAAAACGCAAATTTGACAGGTGAAGGAAATTTTCATAGTTATCGAAGCATTTTTTATTGGCTTAATTTTGAAAATTTTGCAAATGTCTTTGTATTTTCTAAAAATGTTATAGACACCCTAAGCAAGCCAATGTTTTTTAACCTGTGAGGAGCCCCCCCTAGGAGGCGTAAGACTATTGCAAGGAGGGCGCGCAGTTTTACCATATAACTTGTTCCATAATACATTTTTTGTAAATTTTGTGTATTTATTAAATATTTTTGAAAACTCAGTACTTTAAATAGGTATTTAATCTATGAAATTGAGGGGGGACGCAACAATTTTCATGAAAAAAGGGGGCGCAGGTAAGGAAATTGGCCTAAGTAATGCATTTCTACGTTTAGTTTTATTAAAAACGGCCTAAAACATTTTTTTTACAGCTTTCTAAAATTTTTATAATAATCCGAGTGTATAACCTTGCGTTTTTTATTGGCATAAATTAAAATTTTTTTAAAAGCCTTTATTTTTCTAAAAACAACATAGATACCATAATCTAAGCAATACATTACTACTTTTATTTAAATTAAAAACGACCTCAAATTATTTTTACAGCTCTTTAAAAATTTTTATTGCATAAATTAAAAAAATTTGCAAATCTCTTAATATTTTCTAAAAATGTTACAGACACCCTAATAAAATTGCCAGTTTTTTAACATTGAGTAAAAAATTTTAATTCTGGTTTACGTAACACAAAAACTGCTTAATTCTGGACACATTTAATCCTTTCATCCTCCAATACATACAACAAATCCGTAGCCTAATCCACCGCAAACAATTAAATTAGATTTTGATTGGAACAACCAATAAGACAGCGATAATCTAAACAGGATTGAGACTAGCAAAGAACGAATGACACAACAAGGTTTTCAAAGACAGTTGACATTACCACAAGGACTTATTTCAATAAATTGTAAATGTCAGTGTCATCTCCACAAATGTCTTCATAATATCCGATCATTAATTATTTTAACTGCACAAATAAGTGCAGTGAAACTTTGAATTCGCAAGTGAATCGATCACTTGAGCGTTGAAAGCTCAAATATGATTTACCTAAACTACAGTATGATGAACGTATATTCGGGACAAACAATTTGTGTTCAAATGAGGCTACACAGGCATGTAAGCAGAATCTATCTGCACACATTTAGAATTGTTATTCGAAATATTTTAAAACATTTCCAAGCGCACTTCAAAGACGAAGTCAAGGATCAAAACGATTACATTTTTGGTCAGACATTTTACAATGAACAATTTTAAAGCTTTAGCCTATCGCGCATATTAAAAACACCCGGTTAAAATTGAGCACTGCTTTTTTGACGGATTTGCTAGCGGAAACAATAATATAAAGCTATCACATACCTGTTAACAAATCCCACACCTGTATAAGCAACGCGAATGAACAGCTATTCCCTTGCTCAATATAATAAAAGCGAACTGGATATGTGATATGAATACAAGTGTTTAAATATCTCATGTATAATTCCTGCACCGACGCACCCTTGTATTGTGTAGAGAACAAAGTCACGTGTAGAAACCGTAGCATTAACACATACACACGGGTTTAGGGGTTAACGTACCTATCCGTGAATTATTATTTAACGATGAAGCTGTATATACAGGGTGTCCCAGATTACATTTCCAGCATGGGGATCTCGCTTATTATAAGAGATACAGGTTTGTTTGAATTAGATGAATTATTCCTTGGTATGAAAGGAGCCACAATCAATTTATAAAAGTACAAAATTCTTCGTGCTTCAGATGTTATAGCAAAAAGTATGAAAATGTCGAATTTCTTTTTTCTTTCATAACTTTTTTGTCTTAATCGTTAGAGCAATTTTATTTGTACTTTCTGAAGGTACTTTTTAATGGAGAATGTAACTGTCATTTTAGATTTTTTTTAACACCTACCATTTTCGAGATATTACCCCCAATTCCATTTTTTCTTATGGGCCGCGAAGTTGGCTATGGAATAGTTGAATGTGCTTTTTTTTACTCGTTTAAATGAGATATTACTTGCTATACCTATTTTTATAAACAAGTCACAAAATGAAAAAAATCGTATTTTACCTATGACTTATCAAGCTATCTATGAAAAACCAACCAAAAATCCAAAACAAATCCATAAAGAATTACAAATATCTATTTTGCACAGTTTCTGTTGTAAAGAATTTAGCATTTCAACATTAAAAATTTTTAATTAGTTGTAAATGTGCCCATAATTATATGAAAACAAATTTGCTACAAAAACTATCGAATTACACAACAATACTATACATTCTAATAAATGATGTCGCATACAAATGGTAACTGTCATTTGACATTTAATTAGTTGTTTTTTGTTTTTATTTTCATAGATAGCTTGATAAGTCATGGGTAAAATACGATTTTTTTTCATTTTGTGACTTGTTTATAAAAATAGGTATAGCAAGTAATATCTCATTTAAACAAGTAAAAAAAAGCACATTTAACTATTCCATAGCCAACTTCGCGGCCCATAAGAAAAAATGGAATTGGGGGTAATATCTCGAAAATGGTAAGTGTTAAAAAAAATCTAAAATGACAGTTACATTCTCCATTAAAAAGTACCTTCAGAAAGTACAAATAAAATTGCTCTAACGATTAAGACAAAAAAGTTATGAAAGAAAAAACAAATTCGACATTTTCATATTTTTTGCTATAACAACTGAAGCACGACGAATTTTGTACTTTTAAAAATTGATTGTGGCTCCTTTCATACCAAGGAATAATTCATCTAATTTAAACAAACCTGTATCTCTTATAATAAGCGAGATCCCCATGCTGGAAATGTAATCTGGGACACCCTGTATGTGTACACTTTTCACAAGACCATGTATTCCGCATTTGCATGATGGATATTAAGTACAGAATGAAAATGCATGAAACAATAAAAGCAGAGATAATAATCAGAAGCATGTTTAAAAAGTTTTGCTTATCTACTAGAGCTTCCAGCTACCAAAACTATAATAAAAATGGTGGAGTTATGTAGGTACACAACGGCATATCTTTTAATGCAGAAGTTTTATCTAACAAACAATAATGCGAACGTTTTTTTATATTGTAATATGTAAGTTAGCTATACATTTTGTACCAAAAAACATATTTAATTAAAAAATTTCTCAGCAAACAATTTTATTGCACTCATAGGTAATTGGCATTCAGCAGATAGACATCTAGTTTTTAGTTACAATTTACATAGGAAACAAAATTAAAATTGTTTAAGTGATTCATTTATTATTATAAATAGGTTTAATACAGGATCACGTATGTTTTTTAATCAGAATCCTTCGTAGAAATGCTAGACTCTCATTTTCATTGGTAACTGTCTTATTTGCTGATTTATTTATATACAGGGTGTTTCTTAAATATTGCGAAAAACTTTGGGAGGTAATTACTAATCGAAAATTAAGGTAGGGCTTTTATATATTTTTTTCCTTAGACGTCTCCTTTCGAAGTTACTACCTCCTACAGGGGAGCGGTACAATTAGGTTTTTATTTTGTTTCTTTAATTTGGAGATGTGCAGGAGAATGATATTTGGTAGATGTTTTGTACTTATTGAAAAGTTTTCCATAGTAATATTTTTAATTATCTCCCATCTTCACAAGGGGCTGAAAAGTGCGACCCCTGTTGTTTTTTATCAGAACTTTTTGGAGGCTTGAAATTTTAAATTTAAAACATTTTCTTTGAAAGCTTGATTTATTTTTAAAAAAATTATTCTTTAGGGTTTTCAGTAAAACCTACAGCTTTTTTTTTTTTTTTTCTAAATTGTTGGTTTAAGGACGCTTCAACTACTTTGGCCATTAGCGTCCGGGAGGAGGGGGCGGGGAACAAGCAAAGGGTGGGTAAGGTAAGGGTAGGTGGAAGTACTGTCACAGCATTTGCCTATAGTAGGTAGAGGAAACTAGGGTACCTCTATATAACAGGGTATGGCCACGCTTCACAAACCCTCCAAATTTCTAATAGCCGCTATGGGATTATATAGGATTTCTTTTAATAACCCAATTTTTAAACGAAATTCGTAGGTAAAAACTCAATTGGCGTGCAGAAATAGGTGCATTAATAAGTATAGCAATTAAAAAATGAGTAAAATGAAGGATTAACAATTGTTATTAGCTATTAATGTTTAAAAAAACATCTACGGAGCGCGTATTTCCATGGTAGGCATGCAACCCATGATACACGACGTGTATCATGGGGTGTAGGCATGTAAGGAATAAAACACAAGACGTTATAAAAAACGTATTTTTTAATATCCAATGAGCAACTGAAAAGTATAGGTTCATCAATTTAATTTCATATTTTATCATAAAATTACATTATTAATCCCAATCATTGCTATTAAGTTCGATGTAGACCAATAATACATTTAAAAAATAAAAAAAATAGTTGTATTTAACTTAACTTATGAAATTAACGTATGATAATAACTTACACAACTATCACTAATGTCTTTTAAAGTCTTAGAACACACTTAAACACTCTGAACACGCAAGAAAAAATAAAATATGAATATTCGCCTATGCGCTCCATACTAATTATTTGAAATCTGGAGGTCTCAGCCTAGCGGCAAGCGAAACTCGACCGTATATACACCTCAGCCAATAGAAACTTGTTCTCGGCTGACCATACCCTGTTTATTAAGGTACCCTAGAGGAAACCACCTGAAACCTCTACGATGACATGGGATTCGAACCCACGACCTCTCGATTAACTCGGAAGGTTGCGTACCAACCAGCCACCGAGCTTTTGAGTAAAAAATTAAATGAGTGCCATGAACCATTAAATATTCTAAAATAAAACGATTCATTTTGATTGTTCCTATGGTTTGTTTATGTTTTTATTGAGAAGAATTGACAGGTGTTGTCGTGTTATTACCTCTTAAACTATAAAATGAATTACACCCGTCAATTCTACCCAATATGAACATAATCAAACGATGGTAACCACCAAAATGAATATCGTTTTATTTTAGAATATTTAACGATTCATGTTCATTCATTTAATTTTTTACTCAAAAAATATAAAATTTACAGGAAAAGTTGAAAAATAAAAAAATCTTAATAAATCAACCTTTTAAAAAAAAATTATATTACAAAATTTTAAGCCTCCAAAAAGTCACATAAAAAACCAACAGGCGTAGCACTTTTCAGCCCCTTGTGAGGGTGGGAGATAATTAAAAATATAACTATGGTAAACCTTTAAATTTGTACCTATAAAAAATCTACCAAACGAATGTCATTCTCCTACCCTTTTCCAAATTTAAGAAATAAAATTATACCGCTCCTCTTTGTAACCCCGAAAGAAGACGTCTAAGGGAAATAATTCATACAAAAGCCCCCCTTAATTTTCCATAAGGAATTACCTCCCAAAGTTTTTTTGCACCATTTAAGAAACACCCTGTATAAACAAACAAGTTATATAATTTTTTTGTTATCGACTTCCTGTTATAATGAACTACCTCCACCGTGCATTAATTAAAAGTGTTCATTATCATTTTTGCCAACGCGATATTCTAAAAGCAAAATGAAAAATGGCTTACTTACTTTAAAAGCTTTTCGAGACAAGTAAAAGTGCTTTTAGAAATCGCTAAATAATATTTATTACCCTCCGTACAAGTCGTTTTAGCCCACTGTAAACAATCCATCGACCTATTTAGCTTGGAACTAGGTAAAGTACACGTTTGAGCAATCGAAATAAATAAATAAATCTTTAAAGAGAACAAAACAATGTAACGAACTTAAATCTCGTGCTAGAGTTTCATTGTTTAGTTTAACTGTATTTGTTTTATAAATAGACGGCTGAATTGAAAAGCAATTCTAAACAAAACTAGATGGGCTAGGTAAATTTTCATATAGACATTTGAGTGTCTATTAAAGTTTGCAGTTAAGGGCAATGAGTGTACAAGAAATTAGTAATTTTAAACAGGGCTTAATTTTTAACGACAGAAAAAGCACTTTAAGTTTTGAATAGTTTATCCAAAGTCCAACATTGTATGTCCAAATGGGGCATGAATTTATTTTTAGCAAGTATGCATCGGAGCCGCATGAAAAGTTGAAACATTCAAATCTGGAAAATGCACCGGTAGAATCATTCAAATCTTGAATCGTTCAACGCTGGAATCACTCAACGCAAGAATCGTGCAACGATGGCACCATGCAACACGCGAATCGTTCATTGCTGGAAAACTCAAATCTGGAATCCAGAAATTAAGAATTTTAGCTGCCCTCTATATTACAACAGCCAAAGTATAATGTAATTACAGAACACTTCGTTTCATATTTTGTCTTAACTATTGTACAGGGTGGGCAAATTTCGATGTTTTAATAGGGAATCTCGGTAACTATAAGAGGTATTAAAAAACGGACCGCGCATCCTTGATCTCTTTTTTCGAGAAAAAGTTAATGGTGAAAACTAAAATTGGTTATCGTCTTTCGTTTCATGACTATCTCGCTTGTTTATGAAAATAAACAAAAATAATTTTGACGTTCTACAGGCACTTTTTTGATAAGAATGCAGTGGCGTAGACAATTTTTCCAAAAAAAATTTAAATTCGAGTTGTGACATAAAGTTGTATTTTTTTAAATGGAACCCATAGTTGGCTATGACTCATTTAAATTCCTTTTTTTTTTGCCATTCCAAATATATAAGGGTTGATGTATTTCTTTTCAATAATACGCAAGTTACGAAGGTTTTTTTAGTTTTTTTTTTAACCAAATTATAGTAGGCTGTGAGAACAAAATCAAAACAAGGTGTAAAACCTTTTAAAACTCATTTGGTACAGGTTACGAAGGTTTCGTAATTTGTTATGGTGATAAACATTGTGAATATATAAAACTAAGGAAACAACGATAAAGTCGGAATCTGCAGTAATTTAGTTTGTTGTAGTTTATCTTATGTTCAAATATTTGTAAGGTTTATCACAACAACAAATTACAACACCTTCGTAACTAGTACCGAATGAGTTTTAAAAGGTTTTACACAGTGTTTTGTTTTTGTTTTTACAGCCTACTATAATTTTGTTTAAAAAAAAAAACTAAAAAACCTTCATAACTTGCGTATTATTGAAAATAAATACATCAACCCTTATATATTTGGAATGACAAAAAAAAATAGGAATGTAAATAAGTCATAGCCAACTATGGGTTCTATTTAAAAAATACAACTTTATGTCACAACTCGAATTTCGAATTTTTTTTTGAAAAATTGTCTACGCCACTGCATTCTTATCAAAACAGTGCCTGTAGAACGTCAAAATTATTTTTGTTTATTTTCATAAACAAGCGAGATATAGTCATAAAACGAAAAGTCGAAAAGTCGAGCTATCGGCGATAACTCGAAAACAAAAGACGATAACTAATTTTAGTTTTCACTATTAACTTTTTCTCGAAAAAAGAGATCGAGGATGCGCGGTTCGTTTTTTGATACCTCTTATAGTTACCGAGATTCCCTATTAAAACATCGAAATTTACCCACCCTGTACAGTGGAAGATAAAAACATCGTGTTAATGGCAACACTCAAGAGCTACAAATTGGGGCATAGTTGCGTAACTATAATGCTTAGTGAATTTCAAAAAGAAAGGCAAAGAATTGACTGAGTATTATAATTACTCAACTTTGCCCCAATTTGTAGCCCTCGAGTTACCATAAACACGATGTTTTTATCTTTCACTGTACAATAGTTAAGATAAAATTTAAAACAAAGTGTTCTGTAATTAATTATATTATACTTTGGCTATTGTAATATAGAGGGCAGCAAAAATTCTTGATTTCTGGATTCCAGATTTGAGCTTTCTAGCGATAAACGATTCCCGTGTTGCATGGTTCCATTGTTGCATGATTCCTGCGTTGAGTGATTCCAGCGTTAAACGATTCAAGATTTGAATGATTCTATCGGCGCATTTTTCAGATTTGAACATTCCATATTTAAATGTTCCAGATATGAATGGCTTACCCATGTATGAAGAGTTAAGAATCTAACAATCTAACGCTTTTTAGCAATGTGTCTTTCAAATTCGTTTGTCAAATGTCTCACAACACAACAATACCTCATTTTAATCGCATTATTCGCTAAAAAATTATTTGTAGGGTCCTAAGATTTTTCTTTTGGTATAAAAATCGTATATATTTTTTAATAATTGAAGCACGCAAGCCAATATCTTTTAACCATTCTCCAGTTTATTATATTTCTAAGATGATTATCGAATGCAAGGCACGGAGTATATCATTCTTTTTTCATTCGATTAGCTTTCCGCACACCAATTTCTGGTAAATTTTATCTTCAATCTTACTAAATTGCTTATTGGTTGAAACTCGTTACATCTGGGGTAGAAACGCACGCTCAGAATGTTCGTATCTGTTATTAAAATTTCTTTTAATAGCACAGGTATGTGTTCAAGAGGCGTCACGACGCAAGAAGGGCCCAAGAAAAACAGAACGATGGGTTATAAAATTTCATTGATATGACTATGAGGTAGCCAGCCACCTTGAATAAATTGTGGAGCAGCTTTTGAATTGAATTTTTCGCTTCCACGCCGATAATCCTTTAAATCGTCGCGTATGGCTCTTTATTATAGTGAAAGATTTGAAGCAATTTTACGTATGGTTTAAACATTTGCCTTTTCATCATTTTATCTTGAATAAAATGCTTTTTTTAAGAGTTGAAAACGTATGAGATAATTTAATTCAGCGTTGGGCATGTTTTTGACCCTACTACTGGTATTTATCGGCTTAAAGTGAACGTACATCAAAGATAACCAAATATTATATTAAATTCATAATTTGCTCTCGCTTTGGGAATACAACATAAACAAAATTATGGCAGAGTGTTGATCGGTTTTATTATTGATCGACCGCGTCGCTAACCGAAGCGAACTAACAAAATTACTCGTCGGTTGGTTATTGACATTCTAGATGTTTACTTTTTTGGCTTCTGTTTAATGTTTTTCAAGCACACGTTGCTCCGATGGAATCACAAATAAAGACAATTATATTTTAAGCAAGTTAAAACCATCGGTATGCAGGAGACGGCGCCGTATTTACAAAAAGAATTATTTGAAAGCGCATCACGCGAATTTAAATAGCAATTTTATTTGCAATCGTGAGTTTAAAGTTGATCAGGAGATATCAAAATGAAATTAAAATCGTTGGTTTTATCAAATTTTTGTCTTATAACTTCACCAACTTTGGAAAATATTATAGCAACTTACAAATAAATATTCAATTAAACAGGGATATACAAAATGGGCCCAAGAGTTACATGGCGAAACGGCATATATTCTCCAACTTCTGTTGCAGTTAGATTATGTAAGTCAATAAGGGCTACATTTTAAAAATATTTTCAAACATACAGGGTGCTCCAAAAATGAGTGGCATATCAAAGTTATACTTTTTCTTATGGAACACCCTGTAAACTTATAATTTTATCGTTTGCCTACACACTTTTGACAAATTTTTATAGGAAAGTTGTAGTTTTACCATACTTACGTTGAAATAGAGATTTTTTTAAATTATTTATGCATTTATTTATTGGACCAGTGTTATAAGATAATTGATAATTACTAAATCCTATAAACCATTTTTTGTCTGTTTACTATACGATACTACGACACTACCGAAAACAGTACCAACCATGTTTTTGTTAATGTAAAATTAGACAAGTCAGTATTACTTTTTTTTTTAAATCAGCGTTGCGTTCGCGTACCTAATACATTATCAATCGGTTTTTAGGACTTGGCAAACGATCAAACTCAATTATATGAAAAATATTGTGGCCCTGATCAGAAACCTATATTTAAACATAAAAATGGTAAAACTACAACTTTCCTATAAAAATTTGTTAAAAGTGTGTAGACAAACGATAAAATTATAAGTTTCTTGTTTTTTCTTTCAATTGTTTCAAATTACCGCTGTCTACCTTCATAGCCTACTTGAAAATATTACTTTGCCCTAATAATTAACAATAAAATCGCGATATCTCGGAAAATATCAATTTTAGGTATAAAACAGTATGAATGTTTTCGAAAGAGAATTAAATTTTCTATAAGACCGTGTAAAAAATATAGGGTGTTGTATTTAAAAAAAATGAGTTATCGATGTTTAAAGTTTCACAAGTTTGACCAAGCGTAAAAGACGCCCTGTATAATATTTTAAAAATAGTAGGTGGTGCAAAGTGTTACATAATCTATTGTCAATCTTATCTTTAAGCGAATTTCTTCAGACTTCTCAAAGTTTTTAAATGTTGAAAATTTTTGAAAATACTGTATTTTCATGAAAATGCAATTTTCACGAAAACTATTGACCTTAGACCCATATAACCTTATACATTTTTTGAAGTAAATTTCAAGAGGAATTTAAAAATATAAAAATATACAGGGTGTTCCATAAGAAAAAGTATAACTTTGATATGCCACTCATTTTTGGAGCACCCTGTATGTTTGAAAATATTTTTAAAATGTAGCCCTTATTGACTTACATAATCTAACTGCAACAGAAGTTGGAGAATATATGCCGTTTCGCCATGTAACTCTTGGGCCCATTTTGTAGAACAGACTGTATAAAAAAGACAGAACACTGCAACCTCATTTAATAAACAATACCCAGTTTTACAGCGTAACTTATTTCTTTCAAAATTGGTTGAATAAAGCTATTAACTGTTCGTTAATTAATCATTAATCAGTCAAATAATCAATAATCAATTCGTTATAAATAGAACTTTGATATTTATCAAACGAAAGCGTATCAAGATAAAATTGGCTGAGGTAATTTAGGAAATTTGTTCTAGTTACTTGTTTACGACAAACTTGTGGACTCGTTAAATATTTAAGAAGCTTGTATAGAACCGAAATACAGGTAGCTTACACGATGTACTTTATAAAGAATTTTCTTCGTTAAAACGGAAAGCGAGTACACAAAAGGCGAATTAATAATATAAAGGTTGCATAACAAAAGAATATCGTTTATTTGTAAGAAAATTCGTTGTCCTATTTTTCTTGCCAAAAAATTGTATAAGTTTATAAATATTGTACCACAGTCCACAACTACTAAAAACTGTTTAGTTGACTAAGTCACACGCTAAGAAGCGACACAACTTTTTATTTAGTCCACTGGATTTAAAAAAAAATGTATTACCTAAGCATTAAACATATTCAGCTCTAAACTATTTTATTATGTTTTAAAATGTGTAAACAGAAACGATCGCACGATATACATAAAGAATAAGGCTGCAATAAAATAAAGACATGAAGTATACAGAGTGGTTCACTTTTTTGTAGCAGGACTTTAACAGTTGATACAAAAACTCATTTTAAAGCGAATCTTTCATATCAACATTGGTCCAAAAACGCTTCATTTTAAAGATACAGGGTGTTGAAATTTTCGAAAAAATATCGATTATTTTTAACCTTTTTCCAACCAGTAAATATATTTAAACCAAATTTGTTATACAGATTACCACATTCGGTGAGAATTCCAAGCCCCACAAGCAACCAATGGGGGAGTTGTGGGGGTTCAGTTCAATAAATTTAATAAAAAATTAGTACGGCCCTGTTTAAAATCAAACTCACACATGTTTTTGGGTAGAACATTTTATTCTAAACAAAAAGTGTCTCTTGACTTTTCTTCGTATCTACCACCGTTTGGCGCGAAATTTGATTTATTTTGCTATTCATGAAGAAAATTTGTTCATAAATTCAATTTAAAAATATCGTGAAAAGCAAAAAATTGCAAATTGCAGAGTAAATGCTTATTAATCGCTAATTTAGCTGAACTTATATCCTCATTATTAGCATGTTCTGTTATTAAAAACTACAAAAATCAGTAATTACTTCTTTATTTCGATATTTTTAGATCGAACATGAGCAAATTTTTCGTGAGAATAGTTAAATACTTAAATCAAATATCGCGTCAAACGGTGGCAAATACAAAGAAAAGTCAAGAGACACTTTTTGTTTAAAATAAAATGATCTCCCCAAAAACAGGTTCGAGTTTGATTTTGAACGGGGCCGTCCTAATTTTTTATTAAATTTATTGAGACTGAACCCCCACAACTCCTGTAAGGTGGCGCTGTATACAAAATTTGGTTTAAATATATCTACTGGTTAAGAAACGGTTAAAAATTATCGATATTTTTTCGAAAATTTCAACATCCTGTATCTTTAAAATGAAGCGTTTATGGACCAATGTTGATATGAAATATTTGCTTAAAAATAAGTTTTTGTATCGACTGTCAAAGTCCTGCTACAAAAAAGTGGACCACCCTGTATAAAAAGTTTGACTGTAGCAACTAAACTATAAATTTTTGCACAATAACCATGTAACACAAAGTTATGGATTACAAATCAATTTTTCACTTCAATAGGGCATTTTATTCATCATATTAATAATTAATTACACCATCAAACTTCTTGAAAAGGTTTAATTTTGTTAAGGACTTGCCAATGTAAGTTATAAAATCAATCAGGAAATGTAAAACGAAAAACTTGTCTAAGACATTATTAATGAATTAGTAGGAAATCGAAAATTGAGGGTGTATTTAACAAGAAGGAAAGTGCTCAAGTTATTTGAGGTATTGTGGAATTTTTAACAAGTTTGTTTGCACATTACGTAATGAAATTTCCAACGAAATTAAGTCATTAATTTTTTATTTAAAAAAAAATATATTTAAATGATTTGTTAATACACTTTCTTTGATGGTCTTCAAAAAATTAGAAATCAATTTTTTTTTAATTTTTGAAAAAAAAATTCCAAGGGTAGACACTTTCAAAATTTTTAAAAACCTTGATGTAACAAAAAAAAATATTAAGATTAATGATAATGGTGTAATTTGTTGAGCTTATAACAAAACGCGTTTTTTTGGGCAAAATAAGCGTCAAATGACTGCGCTATTAAAATTTGGACATAAATGAAGCTATTAACTCAATAAACATTCGCTGGCCTATGTGAAAGTAAAAACATAATTAAAACCGCAACGTAACCGGTCAAATAAATTACCATATTAAAATTTTCCATCGCAATTTTTACTAATGTTACTTTCATCATTGCAAAACGCTGCTAACATACCGTGTTTTACTTTTATATTACTCCAAAATTAAATTTTTAATGGCCCATTACACCTAAAACACATTTCGCATAACTAGGAGTTGCTTACTGAAAATTTAATTTCCGTTTATATGGACTAAAAATCCGAAATAATTATTTTAACGGGCCATTTGTTCCTTGGTCGTGTAAATGCTTTCATTAACGGCAGGCAATATAATGATAACTGCAAATCATAAACGAAAAATTAGCCGTTATTCGACAGTTGATGCATCAATCAGCAATGAAAAGTCGTTGGTATTTTCAACACCAAATGAAAACAAATTTGCAGACGAAAAAAGATTGTAAATAATTGCATGTATGAAATGTTTTGTCCCTATGAATTACTCCTTTAACATGCATGCAACTATCATAAATCCATCTCTTGGTATTCAAATAATTACGTGAATCTATTTAAGCGGCTCACTAAACAGATATAATTTGTCTACGTGGGTGATATACACATGCATAACTTTTCGTTCTATGAACGTTATGTGCATAAATTAATAGTAAAGTTATCGCATTAATTATAATAGACGCTCACACACGCAGATGTCAATTAATATTAACAAACTCAACTCCGTGAAGTTGGTTAACAAATCCTAAGCTACCCATGAATAAATCGAGGAAAATATGAGCTGTATCACAATAAATTTTTACGCCTACATAGTCATTACTGAACGAAAAGTTTTTCAATTTTAAAATGTAAAAGTTCTGAACTTGAGACGTATTTTGGTGCGTCTGTTAACGCTCAAATACCTGACCTAATTGGCTTTAAAAAAATATTTTAGAACTGAATTTTATCACAACCAAAAAAACGTTTCATTTAGACATGTGATATTTAAATTAGATTTGTTTTAGATTAAAAGAAAGTTTTTTGCTTGGATTACTTTAGTGATTTATTTATGTGAATTTAATACTTAATTTATCAGGCTATTATTTGCAAGATCCTTATTAGTGATTGCAATACCGGTATACCGGTATACCGAATACCGGTATACCGTGCCATTTTACAATACCGAAATACCGTCTCATTTGATGGTCTAATAACGGTATTCGGTATTAATTTTTTTTTTTTTTTAATTTGAATTTTATTCTTTAATAGTCTCTTTTACAATTCATAGTTGTAATAACATGAAAGGACGTTAATTGTACTACTTCAACTAAAGAACATAAACAAATAACACTAACGATGGAGCAAAAATTGCAGTCTGCTGTATATAAAAAAATAGCAATAGGTAAATGCAAAACACAAAATCGTGCCACAAAATGATGTATTTAAGTTAATTAAAAGAGATATGAGATTATTGGAAGACGAAGGAGTTAAAGGGAAATACCTATAAATAGTATATGCCTATCTCCTAACAATTCCACCAACTGTTAAATTGGAGCGAGCGTTTTCTGGGGCAGGAAAAATTTGTACCTACCAAAGTTCGCTCATGGCTTAGCGATGAAACAAATGATGCCTTATGCTTTTTAAAGTCTCACTTTAAAAATAGTTGAAATGGCAATATATACCTATATTTAAATTTTAAATTCATATGTAGGTTTGTTTATTTTTTGGGTCTATATTTTTTACATACCTATGTATTATTTTAAGTTTCTTTATTTTGTGTAAATTTGTGTTTTTACATTATACATATGTATTATGTGTAAAATATTTGTGTTTTCAAAATCAATACTTTTTTTAAACGGCAATACCGGTATTATACCGGTATACCGGTATTACTTGCGAATAAATACCGAATACCGGTATCGTAATTTTGGTCCGATATTGCAATCACTAATCCTTATTTAAATCTATTAAATAAATAGACCAAATATACAGCGCGTTTCGTAAAAAATGACAAAAAATTCGGGAGGTGGTTCCTTATCGAAAATAAGTGGGGTCAATTATACTAATTTTTTTCCTTAGACGTCTCCTTTCGGAGTTACAACCCCTAAAGTGGAGCGGTAAAATTAGGTTTTTATTTTGTTTCTCAAATTTGAATAAAAGTAAAAGAATGATATTTGGTAGATGTTTTATACTTATTAAAAGGTTTCCCCTGGTAATATATTCAATCATCTCCAACCTTCACAGGGGGCTGAAAAGTGCAACCCCTGTTGGTTTTGTATCAAAACTTTTTGGTGGGTTCAAATTTTGCAACATAAAATATTTGTTTTGAAAGCTTGATTTGTTTACAAACTTTTTTTATATTTGTTAACTTTTCTCGTAAAACCTACCCTTTCTGAGTATAAAATAATATAAGTAAACATGCACCATTAAATTTTGCAATATAAAACGATTTATTTTGGTGGTTGCCATGGTTTGTTTATGTTCATATTGGATAGAATTGACGGGCGTTGTCAAGTTGTGGCAGGGTAAACGTCAAAATTAATAACATCCTGTCAATTCTACCCAGTATGAACATAAACAAACCATGGTAAACACGAAAAGGAATCGGTTTATATTGAAATATGTAATGGTGCATGTTTACTTATATTATTTTTTACTCAAAAACAGTAGGTGATACGAGAAAAACTAAAGAATAAAAAAAGTTTCTAAATAGGTCAAACTTTAAAAATATATATTTTACATTGCAAAATTTTAACCCACTAAAAAGTCCTGATGAAAAAAAAAACAACAGGGGTCGCACATTTTCAGCCGCCTGTGAAGGTGGGAGACGATTGAAAATATTACTATGGGAAGGATAAAACATCTACCAAATACCATTTTCCTACATTTATCCAAATTTGAGAAATAAAATAAAAACCAAAGTTTACCGCTCCCCTTTAAAGGGGTATTACCCCGAAAGGAGACGTCTAAGGAAAAAATTTTATACAAAAGACCCCCCTTAATTTTTGATAAGGAATCACCTCCTGATTCTTTTGCATTATTTAAGAAACACCCTGTATATTACACGGAAGTGCCTTTCACAGTAATTTAGTTTATCGCAAATTATAAGTGCCTCATTTATAAAATAAAACGTTTTGGTAAAAGCTCATAAGCAAATCTTCAAAGAAAAATGAGCACAAAATTAATAAAAAACTGGGTAGAATTACAATACTGCTGGCTTTAATTGAGTGGTTTTCAAACTCCTACATCCAGAGCTATCTATCATATTACATTATTTTCTAATGACTGTTATAAGCTTTTCACAGGTTTTCAGATCATATTAGCAGTATTTTTAATAGTAATATTATCAGAGAAAATATTATTAACATGTGAAATTATTATATTTCTATAAAAATTTCAAAAAAATTACCAAGCATAAGAAGTTTTAAAAATATAATTGAAACATACGGTTTTTGCCAGCAACACCAGGACATTATCTATCCTCCTAGCATTTTTGGGCCAAATATCCCACACATGCTTTTAATTTCTCTTGGACGTGTAAAAGCACCAAATTTTTTTTTGTTAAAACAGATCAACGCTCATTTTCGCACAATTTTACTTGAATCCACCTTCAAAAATAAATCGCGCAAACTGTTTTCAATCACCACTCTCAAACGAGCCACTATCACAGCACATTACCACCATGTGCTCCGAACAATCAGCAGACATTAAAGAACAGCCTTCGTGATTTACCTGCACAATCACGGTCGGTTCTTTTTTAAGCACACATGACTTTAAACATCGTTGAGAGAGAACGGCATATGTTTAATATACAATATTCTATTGGTTTGCATTCTAACAACTTAACATGTACATAAGACAAGCGAACAATGGTTATATGGGCGTGCGGTGAGTGCTAATGACCACAGGCAGCTTTAAAAAATTACAGATCTTACAAAATCCTACACAGTGTGTTTGGAAATGAGCCTTGAAAAGCAAGGTTGCGAAGTTTACAACTTCCATATGCATCTACGAGTTTCACCACGCTATAACAGCAGATGTATCCGTCTAGTTTTTGTTTTATTTTCTTACCACGAATTTGAATGAGATAAGTAAGGTGGCGTTTTGATGCAGCTAGGATATTGGTTTGATTGGATAAATGTACGGAAAAAAGTTCCAGGTTACAACTTTACTGTTAGCAACCTTAGCAAACAATGCAGGGAAAAGTTCTGATTGTTCTAAGTTGAATGAAATTCCTGCACGTTTGTTTGTTTTACAGAAACGTCAATAACTTTAATATTTTTTCAAAGGCCAACTTTGTTACTGGAAAGTATGTCTCAAGCTTTCAAATTACCAAGATTAAAATTTTATATAACGGCATTCCTAACTCAATTATTTTACTTTGCCGTAAATTTTTATTTGGAAAAGAACTGAAATTGAAAAAAGGAGCACTTAAAATTGAATTGATTTTGCAAGGGAAAATTTCTGGTGAAAATGCATAATTGTATGATGACAAACGTTTTTATTTAGTCAAAAGGTTTTAAAAGTTTTTAAAAAAACTGCTCGTTCGTAAGCACAGCACTTATTTTTGAGATTAAAAATTCATCTAACGATAATTTTTCAGAGAAATCAAAAGTGAATTACCAATTCAAATGTGGATACATTGAAATCTTGCATTAACAAACGGAAGGAGCATACATTAAACCAAAATAAAACCGGAAATGAGATCTAATTAGCGTATTATATTACGAAACAAGCAAGCAATTACTTTGATTTAGCCAGCTTGTTGCATTCTTGGGCTGTAAGTTATCCAGTCCAAACAATAGAAAGCTTTTTCGAGTGGAATGCTAATGAAAAATTAGGCATTAATAAAATCAGCGAAGCATATGCAGCTGAGCAAGTTTAAAAGATTTGTATCAAAGTAAAACAAGAAAGTGTAAAAGCGAATTAATTCGCATAAATCTACAGATTTGCGCGCTAAAAGGTGCGTCACTTAAGTTTTATTAAAAAATTGGAGAGCTGAATTATGGCTGTGACCTAAATATTCAAGAGAGAAAAATTCTAGCTGATACACCTACGCGCGAAACCCAGCCCCATTAAAATTCATGCAAATTTCGCCGTATCTTTTTTAATTAATTAAGCCGACACGATGTTCAGACACTCAAAACAAAATTAAAAAGTTATATTTGTAGCGGCATCATTATCTTCAACATATTATCTCTTGTCTGCAAACGAACAATCGATTGATTACAGTTACCTAGGGAATGTTTGCTAATGTTTAGTATGTTCAATGAAATTTGTTTCTGGTAAACATCACAAATCTACATGCGTCACGATAAGGATATTAAGCTCTCGGCTTCGGTAATGAAAAATCGCCATTCAACAAAATAAACACTTGAAAATTTCATCGCATCTCACAGCAAACCCCGGAATTCGTGCAAAAAAATTCCAGTAGCCGGTATCTCCTAGGATACATTCTTGAAAATTGAAAAAGGTTCTTTTTTGCGTCTGCTGTCTGTTTAATGCGTCTTGTTTACTTTTACCAACTTACCAGACGCAGCTCCTGTGACTAATGGAATCTACAAGCGCCAAGATTGGGTACTTTTAATGTGTTAGCACTTTTTTACGAATCTCCTTCCTTTTTATACTAACATCAATGATTTTTCTCATGAAACATGGGGAAAAACAAGCGTTGTAGTTTATTTAAATAATGCCGATCATTGTTAATTCATTGGCCATAGACATTTTTATTGACTTCGTATTAGGACCAATAGTTTTTGAAAATTTCGTGGAAGGATACGAGAAAATAATAGAAATTATCAGGGGTAATACCACAAGAGGTTAAAATTTGCCGGCCAAATTTTGATTTGACACGAGTTGTTGCTTAGTAACAATTAACGAGAATAAATTGACATTGACAAATCAAAGAGCGCGTTGCGCGAGTTGATTTGTCAAATGTCAATTTAATCGAGTTTAAATTAAAAAGCAATAACGAGTGGTACAAATAAAAATTTGGCCTTGTAAAATTTTAACATCGAATGGTATTTGTATAGCGATAATTCCACGACTGAAGGGTGACGTTTAAACCATTTGTAGAAAACTCTGATATTTTCCAAAATTTCATTGCGTTGCTATGGTGAAGGTAAACAAAAATTTATCCGATTGCAAATAGTAAGGTTTCTATTTATCCGCTAGCAAACGTGATTAATCGTATGCATTTGCATTGACTTAATGACAGTAGTGGAATTATCGTATGTAATACCACTAGTGGTGAAGATTTTTTTGAAAATACTTTTGGGTTTCCATGGAAACTTGTTCCAGTTGAAATATCACGAAAGCAAATTGCATCAAAAATGAAATTTAGATGAAATTTGCTCGAGTGATATTTTGGAACAAGTTTACATGGAATACGGAAGTATTTTCTTAAAAAAATCTTTACCACGAGTGGTATTCGAATGAATATTCCGCGAATTAAAAAAAGATATATATTTGTTAATTAATTTATTAAATCACAGATAGGTAAATAAGTTAGGTATTATATTTATTTTAACAACATTATTTTTTAATTAAACGAAGAAAAACGACCGCTTGTAGTCATTTTGACAAATTTAATTGACATCTTTATGTGTAACTAAGCGTAACTAAGGAGGCCTACTGTGAAAAATAGACCTAATCATGGTGTTTTCGCTGAGACACCTCAACTTGCGGTGTCTTCAGCGAGAGTCATGAATATTGGCTGAATAGTGTTTTGATTGGTTACTTATGTTATGAGTGGAATATTCGGGGGTAATTACACGAGAGCTTTGTTTTTAGCCGGACAAAGTTGCGTTGCTACGAAAGTTTGGTTGCTAGGAAAGTCGACGATACAAAACTGTCTGATAAAACAACAAGTCCGTAGGACGAGTTGTTTTATCTTTGACAGTTGTCGAGTCAAGAGTTGCCTAATAGCAACTAAACTTGAGTTTAGTAAAAGCAAGTTTGTCCAGGATAAAAACCAAGCTCGAGTGTAATTCGGTACGATAACTGCACGAATAAATTATAACCTTCAAATAATAACTAACAAAACGTCAAAATCTTTTATTCATAAGTCGGTTGCATGGTAAGAAAAGTTACATGCAAAAATGCAAGTGGTTATTTAGTTAGGTACCTTTTTATCCGCTGTCATAACGACAAAACGTGACGTCATTATGGAGAATTTAACATAATTATGAGTGCAGTTATCGGAGGTAATTACACGAGAGCTTTGTTTTTAGCCGGACAAACTTGCGTTGCTACGAAAGTTTGGTTGCTAGGAAAGTCGACGAGACAAAACTGTCTGATAAAACAACAAGTCCGTAGGACGAGTTGTTTTATCTTTGACAGTTGTCGAGTCAAGAGTTGCCTAATAGCTAATAGCAACCAAACTTAAGTTGATAAAAAGCAAGTTTGTCGAGGATAAAAACAAAGCTCGAGTGTAATTCGGTACAATAACTGCACGAATAAATTAAAACCTTCAAATAATAACTAACAAAACGTCAAAATCTTTTAATGTTTGAATTGGTCATAAGTCCTTTGCATGGTAACAAAAGTTACATGCAAAAATGCAAGTGGATATTTAGTTAAGTGCCTTTTTATCCGCTGTCATAACGACAAAACGTGACGTCATGATGGAGAATTTAACATTTTAGTGCAGTTATGGCAATTATTAGAAATGGACAGACAAAGAGAAGCTTACAAAATGATAATCTATTTTTGCTCACAAAGAAATCAATTATTGATAGAGTGTTAAGTTTGTAACAAAATGGTAAATAATTAAGTGTTTTTCTCGAAAAATAACGGCGTAATATTCGCTAGATATCTATTAAAGCTTCATGCGTGATTGCAGCCACTAAATCTAAAGATAAATTGAAGTGGAGTATCATTTGTTTGACTCGGTAACTTCGATTCCAATCAATCACTGAATGAATTATAATTCGTAACTCATTTGTTCGCGAAAAAGGCGGTGGCTACATGATAATTACGTTCTGACATGTGATTAAACAAACGCACAAAAGATACTTCAATTAATATTAATAACGATACGGTAAATTATGCGCGTGTGTGTGTAACTTACCTTCGTCTTCATGTGTTGCGCTGCAATCCCTGCAGACTGCAGTACGTTGCCCTCTCCTCGCCATATGCTGAAGAGCAAGGAGTTGCTGTTCACCGAGCTCCATGTCCTTGTATCCTTCTGGTGGACTAAGCGTCACAGCATCCACAAACTCGAGAGGCGGCGCGAATTTCGGGCTTTGCGGTGTCGGATCCGCATATCCCTCGTACACATTGCAATTGCAATGAGGTTCACAACAAGTTAACCGAACCATCTCGTGCTCGTTGCACGTGCACACACCATCTTCGTCCTCATCATCGTAATCGCACTCTTCGCGTATCAATATAATGTAGTCGGCATCGAAAAATTCATTTTTATTTTCGTTGAAGACGACGCGATTTTTTTTGCTGTCCCTGCCGCGCCCGGGTCTCTTTAAAAGTGATTTGAGGTTTTCACGGTCCGGGTTGTGTTGCTTGGTGCGCTCACCGTCAGTTCCCATACCACTGTCTCCCCGCATCGTTGAACGCGCAATTATATGGTAATGCTCATGTTCATATACTTCTTCGTCGCTCGTATCATCCAGTTCATCGTAAACGACGTAGAAGTCGCTGTCGGAATATCCCGTAAAGGAAGTTACCTGGCGCACATCGAACTCGCAACGTCCTCCACCTGCGAAATCGACCTGATCTGCACTTTCTCCGACTTCCGGGATTAAGTCTTCGTCGTCAGAGCTTTGTCGCTTGTCGTTATCGTCGGGATTGGGTTCCTCTTCGGTAACGAGTTTTTGGTTATCATTAAAATCTAGGAACGCTGTTGATAATTTATCGACCACCTGTTCTTTGCTTTTGTTTAGTTCTACTGCACTTTCCAAATTAGTTTTATCTACAATTTCAACAGCGGTATCGGTGTTTATCGGTGACTCCTTTGGGGGACTTGTCTTTGCCTTCAATATACCACCCTTGCCGTCTGTTATCCCGGCCTCTTTGAGTTTATCTTCGAGATATTTGAGCCTCGATCTGCCTTCAACTTTACGTTTGTTTAAATCTCTGCTGCAGAGTACCGCGTTTACTTCTTCATTGTCAACTTCAAAGGATGAACCAGGGGGTGATTCTTGTTCTTTCAATTTGTTTCCGCTAGGAGTTAAATTGTTACCCGAAGAATTTTCTGGTGGCAATTTATCGAGGGTTGATTTGGGGATCCTTGAACTTTGTCCTAGTCCTTTAATGGGAACACGCTCACTTTCATCTTTAGTGGCATCCGTTGCATTGTTAAAAACTAGACGCCCATTTTTAAACTCCCAGCGGAGATTAAGACTTTCTGATTGATCTTGACGTGTTGAATTGAACTGCTTCGCGGTGTTATCGGTGGGTGAGTAGCACTTGCCAATATTTACATTTTCTGAATTAAAAACGTTTAACTCGCCACTTTCTTGATTGTTGTTGATTATATCGTCACTATCACTTGAGTTATCTTTGTTCGGTTGTTTAGTTTTTGTGTTGCAAGGTGTGTGTGTGTTACAGTCTTGACAGCTGGAGGGTATCGAGCTCACAGCAGCTAGAGCAGCGCAGGTCGTGACAGCCGAAGTGCGACTGCACCACGACGCCTCTGCGCATCGCGCGACGCCAATGTCGATCGATGGCTCCGCCGCCGACGGTAGGTTACCCGCGCACGCACACGCACCGACATCCGACACCGACGAGCAGGGCCCATTCACCGCGTCACGTCCTTCGGGGCAGCTATTGTACACATACGACTCATTCGAACCGGCTAAAGTTACATCGCTCTCACATACACTAATTGTCTCTTTGGCCTTGTCGCATGTAACATTATTTTCAAAGTCCTTGTCGCTGGAAACACCACTGGAAACTGGCTCTAAACCGCCTCGAAACCCTATATAACCGCCAGTTTCATTCTGTATTGTATCTGGTGCGTTTAGCATTGTAACTGTACACTCGGGCGTGACACCATCCGCGTCGTGTCCACTTAGTTCGCGGTCGCTTTCCACCGACGCGTCCCCAACATTAACATCGGTATGAGTCTCAGGTAAATCCACGTGTCTCCGCGATATAACTGCATCGATACGACTGTTTTGTATTTGGTTATTGTCTTTTAATTCCCCACCACTTACGCGACTTAATGCAAGCCGATTGTCCTTAGTATTGCGCGTTATTTCTATTGTCTCGGTGGGCGCGGCGTATTCATTAACTTCGCCGTCGAACGATTTTTTTTGTATCGTTTCGTGTCTCATATCGTTTATTATGCAAATTCGTTGGGAATCTGAGTCTTGTCTGGTTGTGTGGATATCCATCTCGTTCCCACGTTCGGAACTCGCCGATGCATCCTTGTCTGTTTCCCGCCCGCACATATTACTGACTTCCGGTGTGTCAGCTTTATCGTGGTCACGGGCGACCGCGCCGATAGGACGTTGTTCCGGTTCACCTAGATTCAGCGACACGCGAGCCTCTGTTTCTTCGTTTAATTGCATACCAGCGCAGTTAACCACAGGTAACTCTGAGGTATCACCAGAGCTTGCACTGTCTTGTAACGAGCGAAATTCTTCGGGCGCCTCCAGGATTGGTTCCGTCAATTCCTCCACCGCTAAAGGAGCTCTTGGGCTAAGCGAAGACGTATCCGATGATGAATCATTAATGTCGTCTAAAGAAAAATCATTAGAGATATCCGGAAGATCGTCTTCCCACCTGTCTCTTAATGCAGTGCTATTTTCTAAAGCTCTTTCTGCATTATCGCTTTGTATTCCTTCGTCGTCGCCTGTATTCGGCTGTTTTAAGTTGAGACACTCAGATATAAAGGTTTCCTTGCATTCCAATACGTCGCTCAACATTTCGGACACGTTCTTGAGGTCTTGATTGATCCCATTATCATTTACTGGCTTTATCTCGCTCGCAGATACGTCGACATTGCAGATAACCGAGTCACAAGCTATAAAAAAAGATAAATATTACATTATTATGCAGAGAAAAGTATGTACTTTACTGATATTTTAGCACAAAAAAAAGTACTTTGTACCTTAAAATAAATTCTTTCATATTTTATGCAGTCATATCGCTACAGACAAAATAAAATGAGCTTAGCTTACCGTTTTGGTTCGCATTCATATTCCAGCATCTGTCTATAGCGTCTTCGGTTTTATTAGCTACAGCAACGAACTGTTCCACTTCGAAAGCGCAAGATTCAAGTAAAATTTTTGATGTTTCAGGATATTCCAGCTGTTGAGAACGGCCATCGTTATCATAAAGAGCTTTCGAAGCATCTGCAAGACAAGACGTTTTCGTCTGTCGTACCGGTATCTTCGACGTCTTTTTGTCTTTGCGTTTATCCAACTGTTTGATGTCAATCAAAATTTCCTGATTGTGTGTTTCTGGGGTAGACTCATGTGAGCTTATTTCTTTGTATTCCCCTCCGCTGTCGCCGTCGCCACATTCTCTCTGATCTTCGACGTATTCACCGGATGTTGCTTCCCCATCAATCCATTCAAAATCGGATGACATGCTGAGAAAAATATTCGCTATATTTTCTGTGTCGGGTGCGTCTGGCTCCATTTCCTTTCTTCGGTGAGTGTGGTTATCTAAGGCACAGGCATATTGCTATTTTTCAGCTTCAGTTTAGTCTGAAAGAAGGACGAAAACTAATTTAAATACTTTTAAAAACATGAACAATTTGAAAAAATATAATAATCAGACCATCAATTATCATCAACCGATAACGTAATTAATTCACATATGTTAACTTACAATAATTTCATTTTAGTTAATAATTAATCCCACCACAAAACAGAGGACACTGATAAAAAAAAATGTAAAAAGAAGGTAATAATTTTACACAGCTTATTTTATTTCCAACTACACAAATTTCTAGGGGCTCTAATTCGTTCCCGTCTCTACTATTAGTCCCTCTGGAAAGGTTGCATTGATAAATCCCTCCCCGACAAGTCGTCTAGTGTTAAGCAAACGCAGGAACCCGACAGCATTTCTCCATTGCAAGCTAAATTAAATGAGCTCGACACAGAAAAAACCAAACAGGAATTCCATGAAACCAACATGAAGCAACAGAATTATCTCTAAGGTGAATTAACAGTGGAAAAAGTTTTAATATTGAAGTGTTTCAAACGTTTAAAATATTCCATGTCTTGAAATCTATCAACATGTAAGAATTGTAGGAAACTAACCACCTTCACAAATGTTATATTTATTAATTTATCTCTATAAATGCAGATTTAAAAAAAATGTATGTAACATTTGTGAAGGAAGGCAGCTTTCTAGAATTACTGCAACTGGTCAAACAATCATTTAAATATTTCAAGCTTTCGTTTAACAAAGTACACTGTTCTATTCAAATACGATTCTCTTTGTAAAAAAACAACTGTCTACAGTTGTTCATAATAAAGTTTAACGTTAATTGCTTATAGACTTCTGAAATTTGTATTAAATTCACGAGACGTATCACTGACACATTTGTAGTGGAACAAGAATTATTGACTTTTATATGAATGCAGCTAATTTAAGTTGGAATTGTAAACACTTCCATGTTGTTTGTTAGCAATCAGCATTATTTGACACAAGTTCCATCGCAGCTAACGAACACTAGGAAATGGAACAATATTTTCGTATTTGAATAATTAATTGTTAAAATAAGCATGTTGATTTCAGTTGATTGCAATCTACGTGTTAGATTAAAATTTTATGCAGACTGAATGTAATTTGAGTTCTTACTGTAGGAGCTAGACGCAGGGATGGCAAATAGGATTTGATCAGTGTGCCAAAATAAGATAAAATGTAATACAAATTTTTCCCCGTGCCAGTACCTAACCTAACCTACCTACCAGAAACAACCGTCAGTTCTTTCGTTCAGTATTGCCAACGTCATGATTTAATGTGTCACTAAATACATATGCAATCAAAAGTTCCGTGCATCGCTACAGTTGGTATTTTATATGTATAGTAATGATCAAATTATTGTATAGATGTAAGAAGATTTTTTATATTTTGGTATTTTTAATTTTTTGATATTTAAATAACATGTAGTTGTAGATAATTAGCATACTAATTAAAAATAAATAAAACATTTCGAAAAAGTTTAAAATTTAAAAACAAATTTATTCATAGAATTCTTTAGAGTGCCGTCGAAAATCTCTCGCGTGTCAAGTTTGGCACGCGTGCCACCTATTTGCCATCCCTGATTGCTAGAATATAGGTTTAAATTTGGCTTTAGTTTAAGGTGATCATATACAGGGTGTGTATAAATTGGCGGAAGCGCTACACGTGACGATGTTCTTCGTAAAATTCTAAGTCGAAAATCTTGATACAAAAATGGTGTACCATGCTTCCTATGACCTCAGGAACCGTTTAAAGAAAAAAGAAATTGGCAACATTGCATACATTTATTTGCGTTTGGACATTTTTTTATCAGCAATTTTTACGTAGGTATTTACAATTTTTGTTCGAACTGGAAGCCTTTAGTTCGTAAACATAGCTGCAAACTTTAGGGTATCGTAAAACACGAACTAGAAATAATTACGAGAAAAACAGAGATGACAGCTAATGACAATGTTGCCATATGTATTATTTTCATTCAAATCAGTGATTTAAATATTTTCAACACCAATTTTTGAAAGGAAGAACACAATATCTAGGAAAAAATACTATTCGAAATTTATTTTTATTCCAAATTGAAGCTTTTTCATTTGCAAGTATTAAATTATAACGCTTATTAAAGGACTTAATGTCAAAACTTTGAGGACCTCTTGCAGACACAGCAAGCATTGTACAACATTTTCGTATTAAGATTTTCGACTTAGATTTTACGAAGAACATCGCCACGTGTAGCGCTTCCGCCAATTTTTACACACCCTGTATTGCAAATATGAAAACGGGACACTAACATTTTGACATTTTCTGGTCATATTTTTTTTTTAACTTTTCTTATTGGGTGGGACCCTAAATCTTTAGTGTCAAGTGTTTCTATAATCCATCCAAATCTAATTGTCGAAAGTTTTATTTAAATAAAAGACTAAAATGCAGTGGATTTTACTTTTAAATTGGAGATCACGATAAACGGCACTTAGTGTGGTTCAGGGGCGGATTAGCCCATCAGGACGCCGGGAAAATTTCCAGTGGGGCGGGCGGTCGTTAATGAAAAAATGTGCGACAATTGATTCCTTTTTATTTTAACATCTGTTGGGCCGAATAACTGAAATTTTCCGGACCCGTCTCATGTCATCTATCCGCCAATCTGCCCCACAGTGTGGTTACTTTACTCTTGTATTCTCGGGAGTATAAATAATAAAACTAGATATACTTAGACAATAAAAACCGTAATACGTACTTGGTCTTGTAGCACGAACAGTACCATTAAACACTGTCGTCAATAGTAATTTTCGTAATACGGTTAAATATTATAGAGGCGTGGATATCTTCGCGCAGTTGTGGCAGCGGATTTCACGAACACGAAGTCACTTAAACCGTCAAACGAATTCGCTCGAAATATACCGATCGTGACGTAAATATAAAAATAAAGAGATACGGGACATTTACGTGGGACAACGGGGAAAAATGCAGAGAAACGGGACGTCTGATCACCCTATTTATTTGATTTTTTTCTGTTCAAAACATTAGATACATATTCATAAAATTTGTGACTTTGTACTAGAAGTTTAATGATACCATAAGGCGCTTAAAATTGGTAATATAGAAGCAAAAAAAGCCAAAATATGTACTAAAACTTATGATGTGGTTATCAGTTGACAAATATATATTTTGGTATATTTTGTTTGTTTAATTTTGAGTGAGTTTTGAACTAGCTGTATCTTGTAATATGTTTAATGTTTTAATAAACTTTCAGTGTGATAATTGATTATCCTTTTAAAGCTGGCAAATGTGATAAAGTTCATTCCCATTACTGCAGTTCATAAAGCGGAAATTAAAAATAAAATACGAAACCATTTTAAACACTTCATAAATACGGCAAATATTCAGCACTAGAGCTAAACACCCTCCAGGGAATAGCGTGGAATTATTGAATTACCTCACTATGTTTAATGTCCGTCGAGTCCCTCTTGATGGCTTCTGTGTGGGTGTTGTTATGCAGTTTATTGCTTCTTAGTCTGTTAGTCAACAGGAGTCGTAAACTATAGGTCGCTTGGGTAATCGTGTGTTCTTCCCGTTATCCTTTGCTTCAGAGCGGTGGCTGCTAAATGACGCCCAAGGATATTGGCGTCGCGTGGCCCACGGTATAATTAACGACTTGCCCAAGGCAACCAGTCAACCTGCAACAAGATAATACAAAATTACTGCATATAGAGACTTTATAAATAGACACAAGGATATACATGTTACATAAGTAGCATCAATATTTCTTTAAAAGGCCATTTCCTCACTAAAATGCAATGAAATTTTCAACTTAAATTCTTCATCCAATTTAATTAGCTTAAGACCTAAGCCATGCATTTCAACTTTTAGTTTTGTTATAAACGGCCCAATAGAATTTTTTTACCGCTATTTAAAATTTTTCAACATAATCCAAGAGTACCCATATTTGTTATTGGCAAACAATCGCAAATTTTGCAATGGTTTTTATATTTCATGAAAATGCTTTTTATTTCTAGTTCGCTCTAAAACGGTGTATAACTATTTTTTTGTTGCTCAAAAATATATTTTAAACAGTTTTAAGTGAATAAATAGCTTTACATGTTTTGGTGCATTCCTTTTTTTAGTTTGCTCAAAAACAACCTAAAGCTATTTTTTAACACGTTTACTGCCGAGCTTATTTTGCTGGTGTTGAATCCAAGTGTTAAGATAGTTCCAAGGGTATAACTTTACATTTTTTATTGGCAGAAATCAGAAAATTTTGCAAAGATCTTAATATTTTCAGAAAATAATAAAAATACCCCAAGTCAGTATTTCTCAACCTGGGTGGCGCCAAATATATTTAAGGGGGGACGAAGAAATGAGAGAGTATTATTTATTAAACCAACAAAACACCTGTGAAACGGGAAGGAAAAAAAAATGAAGTATCTTTTTGTTTTTTTTGTCACCAATGTGAAACAGCTTGAACTTTGCAAAACTATTGAATGAGCTTTTTATTGGCAAAAATCGGAAAATTTGCAAGGATCTTTATATTTTCAGGAAATATTAGATACCCTAAGCGCCTAAGCAATGCATTTCCATTTTTAGTTTGCTCTTAAACGGCCTTAACTATTTTTTAACTGCTTAAATGTATTTTTTAAATAGTTCCAAGTGAAAAGTCTTACATTTTTTGTTGGCAAAAATCGGAAAATGTTGCAAAGATATTAGTATTATCTGAAAAAGTTAAAAACACCCTAAGCTTTGGGGGTTCATGAAAAGATTTCAAAGGGTCCGCGAGCTTGGATGGGAAAAATTAATTTATTATCTTTATTTTTACCAACTTTTAACTGAAATCTAGATTTCCTTTATCCATGAACGTATGCAATAAATTACAATAGTATAAGCTCTTATTGTGGTCCTGAATAAAATTAATAAATATTTTCATATCGCAATACAGTTGTTGATCGTTTTGAAGAAAAAAAAAACATTCTGAAAAGGGATCCACGGCTTTTATCTGACTGACAAACGGGTCCATGTAACAAATAAGATTAAAAACCCCTGCCTTAAGCAATGCATTTTAATTTTAAGTTGGCTTTAAAAAGGCCTAAAACTATTTTTTTACTGCTCAGCAAAATTTTTAAAATTGTTAGTATATTGCCTTACAAATTTTGCAAAGTTTTTTATATTACCAAAAACGTCAAAAACATCCTAAACAATGAATTTTTATTTTTACTTTGTATAAATACGGCCTAAAACTATTTTTTTACCACTCAACAACCTTGGCTGCCATAAGGTTCGTCGGGGATCCTCCAAAAAGTTTACTGCTGTGCCGTGAGAATCCCGTTTGTACTCAGCAGCAGTATAAATATTAGTGTTTTCTATTACGTAGCTTGTGAATAACCCGATATTTTGCAATAATTGATTCTACTCTATTTTATTGCGGCCCCCAAAAATCTTTATTTTAAATATGGCGGCAGCCAACGTGTCAAAATAGTTTTAAGTCTTACATTTTTTGTAATTTTTGACAAAAATCGGAAAATTTGGCAGAGATCTTTATATATTCAGAAAATGTTAAAGACCCTAAACGATGCATTTCCACTTAATTTGATTCAAAAACTGCCTTAAACAATCTTTTAAAGCTCTGCATGATTTTTATAAATAACTTTAAGTGCTAAATTTAGTTTTTGGGCAAAAATCTAAATATTTCGCAATGATATTTATATTTCCAGCACAGCTATATAACGATGTTATATGTATTCTAAAAACGTGTAAGCACTTCTTCAATCAACTACCTACAGTAATAAAATGAAACATGACCATCTACATTTTGATTTCGAAGCACTTCTGATCAGGGACTAAACACGAAAAAAATTCCGTTCGTTTCTGTTCGGAACGAAAATGAAATATATCGTTTACGTTCTTTTCGTTCTAACCGAAAAAATTCTTTTTTCGTTTTCGTGAACCGAAATAATAACGGTTAAAACCGGTTTTACAATATTTTTTGTCGTCAAAAAATCAAATTTTTTTTTCAAGTCACTACAACCCTCTATAAATACGATAACAATATTTGCGTCTCAACTAAAATATAAACGATGACGATGGGGTTTGATGCTCACGGATAGCATATTTTAGACTGGCGAACCATCGCCATATTAAATTTACCAAATCGTTAAACACATTAACATTTAACCATTTTATTTAGTATAATACCGGTAAGGTGCAAAAACACAACGTGATTAGGTTAAATTAGACACACGATCTTTATCTAAAAATATGAAAATATAGCAAGTGCTGTTTTAAATTTGTTTTAGTACTAAAAATCTATGCATTTGAATTAAATAAGATCCTGCTGTAATTATTTAAAAAGACAAAAGAATGAATTCAAGTGGATAATTTACTAAATGTTATAAATAAAAAAGATATTTAAAAAAACTTACATTAACTTGAACTATACTCTAACTTTATAGTTTGTACATACCATACAATATACATTTTCACATTCCGTTAAATCTTATTAGCAACAGCAACACATCTTCCAATAAATCTTCTTTTACATTAGTCCTTTTCGAAGAAAAAATAAATTTTACTATTATTATGTCTAAACGCAAATAAAACATACACATTGATAATGTATATTCAATCAAGTGTATATTCTATATTGATGATCTAAAAAACAAATTAGAAATAGAGAATATCTGTACCGTTAATTGCGTTACACGAAATTGCAAGTATAAACAATAAAGTTGTTAATACATATTCACGTAAATATATGGAGAAAAGTGAAGCTCACTTATTTCAAGTGAGATTTTTTACTGCCTCATGTCTCCCCAGCACAGAAGGTAAATTCGCGTTTGTGTTTAACAAATAAAATTGAAATAGCGACAAAACCGGTTAAAACCGGTTTTGGAAAATATTTATTTCGTTTTCGTTCTTGAACGAAAAATAATAATTTCGTTTTCGGTTTCGTTTTCGTTCTTAAAAAAATTTCGGTTAATTTCGTTTAACGTTTTCGTTTTCGTTCCGTTCTCAGTCCCTGCTTCTGATACAAAAAAAGTCACTAATATTGGAACCATAGTTTATTGACGATAATACGTGACTCCACTGCGAATTAATACGAAAATTCTTTATTTTGTACCGCGGAAGTGGAGTGTAGAGCAGTAAGTCTTTAGCTTGGCAATATGGGGAGGAAATATGAAGTCGCTTGGGAAAATTATTGCTCCAAAATCTTGCGTAGAACAACGTAATGAAAGCCAAAGATGTTTATAACCTAGGAGCATCTCGTATTTCATCGTTGCATAGTTGTTTTAAAAGTTTGCTACACCCGGAAATTACTAGCAGCGCGTGGGAAAATTTTACACTATAGACTATCACTAGAAAAAATATTTAAATACAACACTAGCTATCTGCATATCTTGATTTTTTAGTTACCGTTAGATTATTCCACTAACTGCTGTAATAATTATTATGCATATTACAACTTCCTTAAAATATGTTTTAAACGTGTTACAATCTTCGTTCCCGGGTTTGGAACCGCGTCTTCTTGATTTTTGTGACGTTTCGACCATTCTATGTTGGTCTTTATCAAACGACTGTCGTTTGATAAAGACCAACATAGAATGGTCGAAACGTCACAAAAATCAAGAAGACGCGGTTCCAAACCCGGGAACGAAGATTGTAACATGGACGATAGCCGCGAAAGCCTGAAGAATAAAATGTTTTAAACGTGTTTAATACAGGGTTCTCGTTTTTCGAGGGCCACTATGGGGATCTCGTAAACGGTAAGAGTTACGACTTCGGTTAAAGTAGGGCAAAGTTGTATATGCAGGTGGTTAATAATTTGATGCAAACAGAACTTATCTAGCTCTTTTAGTTTTTGAGATATAGAGAAAAAAGTAAAAAAGTGTTTTTTTGTATTTTGTCCGTAACTTTTTTATTTGATGTCAAATTTCATTTTTGTAAAAACATTTTCATGGCCACTTTTTGCAAGGAATCAAATTTCCCAATTATATTTTCCGTGCGACGTTTCGTTTTTTTAAAACCATTATCAGGTCAATTTTTTCTTATATCTGATTTTAACGCCAATTTGTAGAGCATTTTATTCTGAATTCGACAATGTATAACAGTTGGCACTTTTTTGAAACAATTGTTGTTAAAAATGGCAAAAACAAATATTTTATTTAAAACAAACCCTAATCGGCATGGTAAATAATTGTCTTTGTCCCTTTTTCCTTGGAAGCAGGTGAGTAAACCGTATGAAATTACTATTAAAGGAATTTAATTTAAAAAATCGGTATTAATAAATACGTTAGGAATGCATTAACATTGTTCAATTATTAGCAAATATTTTTGGAATATTTTTTTCGGTTAAGTAATAAATTTCTCTAAAATGTGTATTTAATCCCTTATTTGACATAGGTACAATTATTTGTAACAAAATTTTCGTAATCAAATAATGTAAGTGTTCATAGTTTACAAAAAACGTCCAGAAATCTCTTTACGCTTTTTGCTTCTTAGAAGTCATTAACGCAGATAAAAGGCATAACTCGTTATTTTTTGTTACAAATAATTGTATGCCAAATAAGGATTAAATACATATTTTAGAGAAATTTATTACTTAACCGAAGAAAATATTCTAAAAATATTTCTTAATAAGTGAACAATGTTAATGCATTCTAACATATTTATTGATACCTTTTTTTTGAATTAGTAATTTCATGCGGTTTACTTACCTGTTTCCGAGGAAAAAGGGACAAAGACAATTATTTACCATGCCGATTGGGATTTGTTTTAAATATAATACTAATTTGTTTTTGCCACTTTTAACAACAATTGTTTCAAAAAAATGACAAGTGTTATACATTGTTGAATTCAGAAAAAAATGCTCTACAAATTGGCGTTAAAATCAGATATAGCGTCCATAAGAAAAAATTGACCTGATGATGGTTTAAAAAAAACGAAACATCGCACGGAAAATATAATTGGGAAATTTGATTCCCAGCAAAACGTGGCTATGAAAAAGTTTTTACAGAAATGAAATTCGACATCAAATGAAAAAGTTACGCGCAAAAAAAAACACTTTTTTACTTTTTTTCCTATATCTCAAAAACTAAAAGAGCTAGATAAGTTCTGTTTGCATCAAATTATTAAGCACCTGAATATACAACTTTGCTCTAATTTAACCGAAATCATAACTCTTACCGTTTACGAGATCCCCATAGTGGCCCTCGAAAAACGAGAATCCTGTATATTTTTGGGGTATTTTTTGGGAAAACTGAAACGCTTTGTAACAAATAAAGTAATACTGATAGGTTTCAAATACTGATTTGCTAAAAAAAATTTGCAATTTTTAAGTACATGCAAATTAAGTTTGTATGTTTACACATACATCTATTGTAAATCTTTCCAAGAAAAATAAACTTTCAGTGCTCATCACGATAAAGTTTAGAATTGTAGGTGTATCTTGACGTATGTTACTGTTAGCTCTAGCAACAACTAAGTACTTGTCTTGTTCATGCTTCAAGTCCACTATATTACATGTTCAGAGTTAGTTTAGCTGTCTTGTTTAACAGTAAAATAAACGGACGCTGAAAATACACTCATGCAAGAGTTGCATTAGTCTATCCAGTTTCATTAGACGAATTATTTATCATAGCGATGTATTTTTAGTCGCGCTACAAAATATTTGATGAGTATTAAATTACGAAATGGCTATAAAAAGAATTCAATATATATAACACCGACATCGATTGAACTGTGCTTTCGTAGCAAAAAGCACAGTATTTAATTCCATCAGGTCTCTGCACTCTCGTAAATAATGATTGTTAGTTATCAAAACAAAGTTTTGGCACTTTTTTTAAAGAAACAATTTTTGAAACTATGGAAAATGGCTTGAAACTTGCTTAACAACAAAATGTATACCCTAATTAAGCATTATTTAGCCAAATTTTATTAAAATAACGATTTAGAAATTTCCATTAAAAATTTACAAGTGCAAAGTTTTAAGGGAAAAATCCCTTTTCCTTTTTGTACCAGATTCTAGTTAAATGTAAGTTAATATAGCGAGACTGTTGGCCTATCGAGTCAAAAGTAGAATAACCCGGTAGAGGATTTGTACAACTGTAATAACAGGCAACCGAATATCAAGGGATATTTGTGGACTCAGTGAAGCTTTCAGCGTTTACATGGAGCACTGCGAGATTCACAACTTTCCCGGATTGTCTTTCGCCCCACGACGGGGACTGTAGGTGGATGTTATTTGCCAGTGGCCCCAGGAGTAATCCTCGACAAATTGAGAACAGCAATGGGCTTCGCGTGGGTTTATATTCGCCAAATATAATTATAATATGGATTTGGAAGTCGGTTAAATGAAAACCCTTGACCTGCGGTTCGTAAAAATGGCAAAAATTGAAACATTATAGTAAACTAATGCAAAAAAGGTTATTACATTAATGCAATTAATTTGAAGTAAATAATGATCACAATCTCGTTACTAATTCGTAATATTGGTCAATAAAAATCATCAAAATATAAAAAATTGCAAGAGCTATACTTTTCACTATTTTCAGGGAAAAGACTACAGTCGGCACCTTTTTTTAAGAAAATATCGACAAATTTTAAACTAAAGCGAATGACTTATAACTTCTTCCATGCGTTATTTACACCCCAAATATCAAACATTCGCCCAGTTCATTCAAATAATAATCGCTAGCCCTTCATCCTTTTTCGGTTAAATTTGATAAGTTTTGGCACGTACCAAAATCAAGGATAATTTTGCTGTATAAAACTACATATGTTAAGTACGGACAGACTTCATATACAATGTGTACAAAAAGTAACGTAACGGATCAATTTCACGTCTTGTGACAACTTTCCAAAAATTTGTTTTTACAAAAGTTGTTTTTGGTAATTTACTACATAACCTTAAATTTTTTTAAACTATACACAGTGTTTTGTTTTTTGCGCACCGATACGTCACTATGTTTTTTTAAATGGAACACCCAATATATTTTATAATTTTTAAGTGTAAAATTCAATTCTCTAACTAAAACATATCAATTTTATGTATCTAAATTCAGTCGTTTTTGAGTTATTTAAGTTTTTATAAAAATATCGACAGAAACAGAAACATAAAAAAATAATGATTTTTCACAACTTGGCAATGTCAGAACGAATTCCTTTGAAACTTTGTTGTACGATGGGGTCACAATGGTTGTTGACTAGTTACAATTTTAAAATAATACACAGGGTGTTCCTTAGACCCGGTCGGTTTTTTAAAATGGAACACCCTATATATTTTACATTTTCTTATGATCATGTAATTTTCTTGAAAAGTATTAAATGTCAATTATGTCTAAAATAAGTATTTCTTAAGTTATTGCGGTTTGATTGATAATTTACGGATACAAGCACTATTTAATATAGCAATAAACTAGTAGGCTTTAAAAATATCTCGAAATATTGTTTTAAATGTCAAATGCATCTCCATTTTTATCGTTTGACTGTATTTTGCATCGTGTGTTTAATTAATTTTTTAAGAAATACAAGTTTAATACAATTTTTTTTGGGTTTGTGAAAAGGGTATAATAATTATTTATTTACGAAACTATTGCGAAAAAAGGCACTAGAAAATCGTTTATTGTATATTTTAATAAACATAATGTGACTAATCGAAGTCATGCTACTAAAAATATTCTCTTTATAGGAGCAGTATATAGTTACTATTAAGAATATATATATATTTTTTAAATATTAGTTGTGCACTTCAGGTATACGAAAGTAATCATGCAATATGCGTTCTAAGCGGATATTTTTGTCGTACCCTGAAAAATAAAACTTTTTTATCTAGAATAATCTAGATCAAACTTTAATTTTTATGTACGTTTTTTCATAATTAATTGTTAATTTGACAAATCTTTCAGTTTAAAGATCAAAATATAATAGTATTGACCATTTAAAACAAATTTTCAAGATACTTTCAAAGCCTACTGGTTTGGTGTTATTAAATATTGTGTTTGTATCCGTAACTTATCAAGAAAACCGCAAAAACTAAAATTTTAACTAGTCAACTATTGTGACCCCATTGTACAAAAAAGTTTCAAAGGAATTCGTTCTGACATTGCCAAGTTGTGATATATCATTATTTTTTTAGACTCCTGTTTCTGTCAATATTTTTATAAAAACTTAAATAACTCATAAACGAATAAATTTAGATATATAAAATCAATATGTTTTAGAGAGAGAATTGAATTTTACACTTAAAAATTATAAAATATACTTGGTGTTCCATTAAAAAAAAAACATAGTGACGTTTCGGTGAGCAAAAACAAAACACTGTGTATAGTTAAAAATAATTCAAGGTTATTTAGTAATTTACCACAAACAACTTTTTAAAAAAAATTTTGGAAAGTTGTCAAGACGAGATATTGATCCGTTACGTTACTTTTTGTACACACTGTATGTAAAATGATCATGCGCTGTAAATTTTACTAAAATATCTTTATTAAATTTTTAGTTATTGAACTTTATAGGTTTAAAAATCAGGGATAATTTAATGTTTAAGCCACTTGCATTACGTACGGACAGACAGATTAAGAAATTTTATTACAACTAAAGAGATAGTTTTATATACCTAAAGTAAACATTTCTTGTAAATTTTAATAAAACATCAATATTAATTTTTTAGTTATTGACCTTTATAAGTTTAAAATCAGGAATAATATTGCATAAGCTGCTTGCATCCCGTACGCACAGACAGATTGAGAAATTTTATTAAAACTTAAAAGATAGTTTTATATACTTGAAATAAACAGGCCCTGTTAATTTTACTAAAATATCTTTACTCACTTTTTAGTTATTGAACTTTAAGTTTAAAACCTCAAACTTTACTGATAACATTAAACACCAGAATATGTAATTGTGTTGCTGAATGCATTAGATTTAATCCAGGGAAAACCCCTGTTTGTCGGAAGTGTCACTCCTAAACAAACTTAGGCGGTATAAAACTAGGATAACAGTAATTAATCAAGACGTCAAGGCCAACTTATTTTGTGGTCACCATCAAATTAATGTTGCGTCGAGACCAGGGACTTCTGAACACAGCTGTGCTGCTAACGTCTATTAAAGCAATGGGGCTATATTCTCGGACCTATGAAGTTTAAAAGAGGGTTTTAAGTTAAAGGACGTTGTTTCAGAGTGGTTCTAACTTTGTTGCTGACTGAGAGAATGAGCGTCGTGAAATTTTACTATCGCGTAGGGTCTAGTTTAGCAATGAACATTATTTCGTAAAACTCATTTTCATTGAATCGATTTAAAATGTAAAAAAAATTTGTACACTCTATAATTCTGAAAATTTCCTTCATCTGTCAAATTTGCGTTTTCAACCAATCACTAATCTTAAATCTTCTAGAGATTACCAATAAGAGCATTATTGCACGGTAATAATTTTACATTCCCATGTTAGATGTTGATCCTCCTGTCAAATTTGCGTTTTCGACCAATAACAAACTTATATTTCCTAGAAAAGACCAATAAACATAATCATACACTGATAATATCCTTTTCGCAATTAACAGATTCTCATGCATTTATTGGTCGTTTCTAAGAAATCTGAGTTTGTGATTGGTCGAAAATATAAATTTGGGGAGGGAGTTCAATATTTTGGTCTTAATAATTTTTTGACGAATTTCAGCGACCAGTAGCGTTACTTTAATATAGATCAAACCACACCCCTGACGCACCACTCTGACAGTACTTACTTGCAAGATTTCTCATAACATACATTTAATTTGACAGATAGGTTAGGTAAAGGAAATTTTCTGACAAAATATAACTTGTGCATTGCAAATAATCTATAATTTTTGACAAATCTTCACTCATGCATGTTGAATCAGAAAAAATCACTTGTGCACTTCGACCACTCGTGTCTTTTCAGCTCAACTTGCATTCGGGCATATTTACCAAAAATTATCGACAATTTTCAATGCTTTTGTTATATTACTACTGAAAATTATTGCTACATCAGTTAGTTATGTTAATATTGCAATTATGTGGTCAAACACAGAGGATTTTACCTTAAGAACTGCCATAAAACGCCGGCGACACCAGCGTCGCTTTTATTCTTTGAAACCGTCGACTTGAGATCATCCAAAGTGCTTTTTTAAGTAAAACTAAACTTACACACTTAAATAGTCTTATAAAAATCAAATTTTCACGTGCACAATACGTAGATTGCACAAACTGCATTCTAAAATTCTCGGAATTGGAACCTACTAATGCAACTAGGAAATCACTAATTTACAAATAAAACTGCAACAACAAAATTTTTAAAGTGTACAGTAAAAGCTGTTATATTTGCCAAGAAAACTTTACGAAGTTCTTTAATTACCATTTCTTTCTCATATTAATTTACCAAGCGTTTAAAATTATGTGCGATTTAATGGATATCTCTGCTCAATCAGAATTATATTACACTGCGCAGATAAAATGCCTTATTCATGACTTTATGGTTAATTTTATATGCAAAAATTCAAGGTAAAGTCCTGCATTGTTGCGGTATCTATAATATCCGGTGAGCAGTTAATTGCAATTAATGCGCAGTCTAAAACAAATCACGATTAAAAATGAAAGTAACGATATTTTAATGAGTGATACATTTAAATTTTGATATTATCGCTTGAGAACATTTTTAAGGACAACGTTATTTAAAACTCATACCGCGGAATTTTTAAAGCACATGGTGCCTTTGGGTGTAAAATTCATAAAAACAATCTTCACATGAAACCAACAACAACAAACAGGCTGCTCTAATCTTAAATTTCAAAATCTTCTGGCGAATTGCTATTAGCCCTTGCGGCTAAAATTGAGAAACCTTGCTTATTTTATTTTCACAATAATAAAAATTGATGAAAACAGAAATAATTCAATAAAATTTCAAGTTTATAACATATCATACTTTAACAAAATAATCTAGCATTGTAAAACGAAGTTCCGTATATTTAATTAATGACTTTTGTGCTTGGGTTAGATCGTACCTATGTGGTTTATTTAATTATTTTGCGCTATAAACAAAATGATATTGTGGAAAGTTTATGCATTAACGAAATGGCTAGTAATAAACTACAAGTTAATTTAATTAAAAATACCACTGATAAACACGTTGCCCACTTGAAGTGTTTCAGACAGAAAACCTAACTTATTTAATAACTTTTTTAGCGAGATGTGAAAATTTTCGTCAGCTAATAAATTGATGTCATTTAACTTAAAGCTTTACACTGCTAATTAATAAATAGACTTGACAGTTGTTGAGTACTATAAATTTAAACACAAGAACAATTTTACGTCATGTAATGGTCAAAACCGAAATGGCACGTAAAATAATATTGCACGAAAGAAACTACTAAAAGACCATTTGCTTTTTATGAACAGAATATTACAATATACGTAGAAGTTAACGTCAAATAACCTTCCTTGGAAGTATCAGCACAATACAGAGGAGTATTAAATTTAATATCATAAAATAACGTTGAAAGTTTTATGATAAAAGCGTTATTTGATATTCAAAAAAACCACATATAATATCGCGTCAGAGGCGTACCGAACCGGTACGTAATATGTAGGTACAACATTTATAAATACTAAAAAATGCATCCAAGTCTTGGTTCCCCACAACAAAAAATATTTAATCAACATAGGCTTAGAGCACGGTACATAATAAACTACAAAAAAAAACATTCAGTAATGCAACATAAATAAGTTTTTGTGCGATCGTACTAGAAACTGCTGTTTGACGGACGCGTTAGCAACCATAAAGTACTGCATTACCGGCCCTATCCTTAGCAACGGCCGTAAAACTTACTTTTCAGGCCGTTACCCTTAGCAACGGCCGAAAAAGTAATTTTTACGGCCGTTGCTAAGGAGAGGGCCGGTAATGCAGTACATACGCCGTCGTCTGTCAGTGACAGAGTGTCGCGTAGTTTCTAACCTATAATTTTGAAAATTACTAAAAATTTAAATTGTTTTTAATTCGATCGCACAAAAAATGTAATATGCACCTCGGCCAAACCGTACTTTTTGGCCTTGATACATAAATAACTATTTTTGTACTACCATTAATGTAAATGACTTTTACCGTACAGCCTGCATGCATAGTAAGTGAGTCCTAACGCACGGTAAGCAAAACGCACGCTTGTCTAGAAATGTCAAAGTGGGCTTACGTCAAAATTGACAAGACAACGTAATTACATGTGTATATTAGTCAAAAAGCCGTTAAAATCGTAGGTTTTATGTGTTTGTAGAAAAAGTAAGCTACATAACACGAGTTGTAAAGCAATTACGCACTCGTTTTATGTAATCTATATCTATCTATATTGTATATAAAAGAGCTTGTATATATATAAAAGAGCTTGTATCTTCTATCTATATATATAAAAGAGCTTGTTTGTTTGTTTGTGTGTTTGTTTGTTCGCTATAGAATCCTAGGTCCGTTGACCGATCGGGACCAAATTTTGCACAGTTACTATTTAGGACCCAACGGATCAAACGCCGTATAAATAACGGCCGGAAATGCCCGGGAACGACCGGAAACGTCCGCCGGGTGCGAGCGCGGAGCGCGAGTAGTCTGCGATTGATAAAAGAGAATTGTTATCACCCGTGCAACGCCGGGTCAATCAGCTAGTATATATATATAAAAGAGCTTGTTTGTGTGTTTGTGTGTTTGTTTGTTCGCTATAGAATTCTAGGTCCGTTGGCCGATCGGGACCAAATTTGCCACAGTTATTATTTAGGACCTAACGGATCAAACGTGGTATAAAGAACGACCGGAAATGCCCGGGAACGGCCGGAAACGTTCGCCGAGCGCGAGCGCGGAGCGCGAGTAGTCTGTAAGTGAACGTCTGAAAACGTCCGCCGGGAGCAAGCGCGGAGGGCAAGTAGTCTGTGATTGATAAAAGAGAATTGTAATCACCCGTGCAACGCCGGATAAATCGCCTAGTCTTCTTCTATCTTCTATACAGGGTGCCCATTTTTCTAACCTGTTGTATGGGTAACTCCGTTAATATTACAGATACAGAAACGTTTAAATTAGCAAATTTGTGCAGAATGTAAAGGAAAATCTGATGCCATTTTCAAATTTGACCTATGTCATCAACTTTTTGAAATATTTTGAAAAAACTGAAAAATGTCGATTTTTTCAAACTTGAATAATTCCGTAACCATATGAGTTAGAACAAAAATAAACATTGGCTTTTATAGATGTTTATACGTAGATTTTAAATATCTTAACGAAATTTTCATAGCACTCTCGATTTCCGAGTTATAGCACAAACTTGCATTTTTTTAAATGGAAGTCATAGTTGGCTGTGGTCTTATTAAAAAGATTATTTTTTTCTCGTTTCAATGATATAAGGTTTGTTATACTTTACTCTTGTAGTTTTTCTTTAACTAAGCAAAAATCATTTGACATGTTCACAGCCTACTAATAGATGGGAGTTATCCCGTGTTGATCTTCTTTTTTTTCGATGTGACATTTAAGAGTTGTCTCTTATTGTTAGTGTAGGAGTTATTAGCCAGTTACAAATTTTAAAAACAAAACCTCAGAGTTTGTCAAATAAAATTTATTGTTTGTTATACGTAAGTATGTCTCTGTCTCGTGTTGATCAAAATTTTTGTTTATTATAAATTTCAAAAACAAAGTTTTCTAATGAAGAAATATTATCAGGCTTTTTGGTATACCCGTATTTTTTAAATTGGTTTCTAATAACGAAAATAATTTCTTTCTTGGTTGGCTCCTTTCCATAAATTTTTGCAAATACATTTCACTTGAATTTCTACTATTTCTATTACAAGCGTAGTAATAGAAAAGCATGTGGTTTTTTCTTCATTAGAACAACACATTGTTTTTGAAATGTACAATAAACTCAATCAAAAATTTTGATCAACACGAGAGAGAGATTTATACGTAAAACAAACAATAAATTATATTTGACAAACTCTGAGGTTTTGTTTTTAAAATTTGTAACTGGCTAATAACTGCTACACTAACAATAAGAGACAACTCTTTAATGTCACATCGAAAAAAAAAGAACATCAACACGGGATAACTCCCATTTATTAGCAGGCTGTGAACATGTCAAATGATTTTTGCTTAGTTAAAGAAAAACTACAAGAGTAAAGCATAACAAACCTTATATCATTGAAACGAGAAAAAAATAAGCTTTTTAATA
Organism: Elmis aenea; assembly: GCA_947652605.1. Classification (NCBI taxonomy): domain Eukaryota; kingdom Metazoa; phylum Arthropoda; class Insecta; order Coleoptera; family Elmidae; genus Elmis; species Elmis aenea. The sequence goes on along the minus strand of OX393580.1, from coordinate 16,544,600 downwards.
AGAACACAGCCAACTATGACTTCCATTTAAAAAAATGCAAGTTTGTGCTATAACTCGGAAATCGAGAGTGCTATGAAAATTTCGTTAAGATATTTAAAATCTACGTAAAAACATCTTTAAAGGCCAATGTTTATTTTTGTTCTAACTCATATGGTTACGGAATTATTCAAGTTTGAAAAAATCGACCTTTTTCAGTTTTTTCAAAATATTTCAAAAAGTTGATGACATAGGTCAAATTTGAAAATGGCATCAGATTTCCCTTTAACTTCTGCACAAATTTGCTAATTTAAACGTTTTTGTATCTCTAATATTAACGGAGTTACCCATACTACAGGTTAGAAAAATGGGCACCCTGTATATCTATATATATAAAAGAGCTTGTTTGTGTGTTTGTTTGTTTGTTTGTTCGCTATAGAATCCTAGGTCCGTTGACCGATCGGGACCAAATTTGGCACAGTTACTATTTAGGACCTAACGGATCAAACGTCGTATAAAGAAAGGCCGGAAATGCCCGGGAACGGCCGGAAAGGTCCGCCGAGCGCGAGCGCGAGTAGTCTGTAATTGAACGACTGAGAACGTCCGTCGGGAGCGAGCGCGGAGCGCGAGTAGTCTGTGATTGATAAAAGAGAATTATTATCACCCGTGCAACGCCGTGTAAATCGCCTAGTATCCTATAATTAAATACAGCACTTCGAAAATTGTAATTTAAGAAAATAAAATTAGACTACATTTATGTTCCGTTCCTATACCAATTGTTTTTCATATTTTAAGGCTACAACAAAATGAAGAAAAATTTAAGTACTTATAGTTTTATGTGCGTCTGTATCAAGATGGACCTATTTTTCAATTAATCTTTTTGCCAAGTACAGTGTGGCATTAAATTCAATACGACCCTGTTCAGAAATTTCCCATTCTAACTAAGAAGCTTGTATATGAAATCCTATGCTTTTCGAGCTTAATAGCGCTTAAACTACTTCACAAATTTTATATTGCGTATAAAAAAACTTGCTATGTTTCGCAGCTAAACACAAGCCTATAAATTCAAATAAAAAATGTTGTAATAGTTGAATTACATAACGCAATCATAATTAAATATTTTAGCTTTGTCATTTTACTTATACAAGCACCCACTAAGGATATCAAAATTATGTCTGTTTATTTAATATATTTTAAAGTGTTCTCTCACAGAACATGACCTACAGAAACATAAACTGTGCAACATAATTTGAAACAGCGCAGCTATTTCATAATTTTATGCTTTCTTGGAGATTACAACCTGGTTCAGTACGAAACTGGGGCAAGTACTTCGCTAACTAGTTTTAATCTCCCCGATACGAAAAGTATTTTATAAAGTAAATGGGGTATTGCTACATTTTAACCCCTTTTAAGTATTAAACATCTGTTTACCCTAGTTTCGAATATGACAGTAATAACTTGGTGTTCATAAAAAAGCGGCGATTGACCCAATTTGTTCGGGAACATGTGATGCCTGGATGATGAATAAAGGAAGTGTTGAGTTTTAAAACGGCCTTGCTGTTTTCAGAGGGCGAAAAAAAAAATTAGACGCGAGACTTAACGTAAGAAACATTTTTCAGACAGTCCTATGATTTAAGTGCATTTTAAAAGCTTTGCTACCATTATTAACCCTTTATAATAACAGACATCTGTTATATTACCGATATTCAAGACTGGCGATGGTAAAAAATGCGAAAACTATAGAGGCATATCTGTACTTAGTGGGGTAGAAAAATTATATGAAAGAATTTTGGAGGAGAGATTAAGGGACCATTTCTAAAGAAATTTGGAAGAGGCGCGATGTGGCTTTAGACCGCGTAGAAGCACGCAGGATCTAATTTTTACGTTAAGACAGTTAAGTGAAAAAACAATTGAACATTCAAAGATGGTGTACTTGTGCTTTATCGGTCTTTCTAAAGCCTTAGATAGAGTGCCAAGGGAAAAGATCTGGAAGAAATTGAAACAAAGTAGAGTGGGAGAAGAATTATTAAACGCCATCAAGAGTTTATATAAGAGTAGTAGAAATTATGTGCGAACCCATAACAGCAGTTCCCAGGAATTTATAACAACAGTGGGAGTAAGACAAGCAGGCACATTAAGTCCACTGCTCTTTGTAATTCTTATGGATAAAATAATTAACGAACGTAAGCAAAACCCAAAGAAAGCCTACAGGGGGTGAAATAAACTAAAACCAATATCCTTAACAGAATTAGCCTTCGCAGATGATGTGGTGCTATTAGCTAAAAGCGAAAAGGACTTGCGATTTAATCTAGACCAGAGGTCGGCGAACCGGGGTAAATTACCCCAAGTGGGGTAAAAATGAAATTCTTGGGGGTAATGGGGACTCCAATAGACAAATAAAATTATATAAAAAAAAATCCTTTTGTTTTATAATGAGGATATTAATTTAATTTATCGCATTTATTTTACACTTTTTATAATTATAATCTTTGAATTTACATAATCTACGATATTCTTCCTTTCAAATCAAGGGGGTAACGTCGCCTTAAATAAATATACTTTGGGGTAGTAGGAAAAAAAGTTCGCCGACCCCTGATCTAGACATATGGGCAGGTACATTAAGTAGATATAATATGAATATTAATCCAACAAAGACAAAGGTTATGGTTATAGCGAAAAATCATGAACCAGTTACAATTATACTAGACCAAAAAAAGATAGAGCAGTTAGCAAATTTTAAATATTTGGGAACAATAATTTCAGAAAATGGTAAATTGAACTTGAAGGAAGATCTAAATAACAGAAACGCGGCAGCGACGAAATTTGATAAGTAAGGAGATATCAAAAGAAACGAAGACGCGAGTTTTTAATGCAGTGTAGGTACTGTGACGGACCGTACTGTACATAGGCCGCACTGTTGCGTAAGAGTACTTATTACTCTTTATATTTATTGTTGTTAATTATGGCTCGTGATCGTCTTTGTAACGTGGTTGGACCCTCAAACGTTGTTTTACGTAATACACAGGTCTAGAGCAATTAGTACACAGTAAGAAACAAATAAAACACAACAATTTTAACAACAAACTCCTTTATTTTTCGACTGGCTGTACATTTCTCGGGGGTTGAATCTTAACTATCAGTGCGACCGTCTCAAGGTTTCAGGTTCCCAGTTGCTGTCCCTTTTTTATTGTAGTTGCATCTTTGTCATTCTTTCCTATAAACACATATTTGTGCGAGTAGTTTGTTCTACTTATGATGTAAAAATTCATGAACCAATCGTTTGTTGATTGACGAAACCCAAATGCTGGTGTTGTAGGACCCAAGTTATGACCGTAATATTTTAACGTTAATGTGTTTTTACTAAAGTTGAAATCCTCATAACTTGGCCGTTTTGAAGTGTTACGTGTTTTAGTTACTGATGCATCAGCATTTGTTGCAATATTATTCATTTAACACGTAGAGTGCCACCATGGTAATGCACTTGAGCGTTCCCTACTGGCCCTACTGACTTAATTTTTATATTTATATAGGATGCATATTTTGGCCTTGGTGGGTCACTTAAATCCACCAGTACAAAAACCAATCCTGCCAAAAGTTTGCTAAAACCATTCTAAATAGATATACATGTGTTTAAATGGCATTTGGTGCATCAACACAACCTACCATGGCCAAAGGTGTGAAACGGTATGGTGGTCTACATATACCCACCGCGGCCAGTAGAGCAAAAATATTTCCCTAAAAATGGTGATTCTCTTTGACCCACCATGGCACTCCACGTGTTAAAAGTAAATGAAATAACATTGAAGTAACATAAAATAATAGATCTCAGGCGGGGTGTCACAGTTTCGATTCTTAAGTACAGTTCAGAAACTTGCACACTAACTCAAAAACAAAAACAAAGAATAAGTACAGGTACAGAAAAAGAGAATTCTGAGAAGAATAGAGGGATGAAGACTAATAGATAAAATCAGTAACGAACAAATTCGAAATAACCTTGGAGTAACAGATATTAAGAAAAAGTTGGAGACGAATCAATTCAGATGGCTTGGTCATTTACTACGCATGCCAGAAAGTAGATACCCAAAAATAGGATGGAAAATGCAGATTGAGGGAAAAAGAAATAGAGGAAGACCAAGAATAAAATGGGAAAAAGAAGTGAGGCAGAGACTAGAAGAAAAAGGAATCAGCTGGAGAGATGTGCCACGATTAGCTAACGATAGGCAGGAGTGGAGAAACATAACACAGAAATAGAAAAGCATACCTCGACACCGAGAGGTACAAGAGGAACCGATTAAGAAGAAGAAGAATAACAAACAATAACCATACAAGACAGCGAGGCAATAATATTTAAATAACTTACATGCAAACATCACAAATTATAGAGTAATTTACAAAACGACATTGATATTTGCCACTGCCACTAATTGCTAGATTAAATAGTTTTAATTTAATAATCATCAAAAATAACGTTAAACTTGTTGTTAGTATATGCTAGTGGAAAATACCAAATTAACTTCATTGTTATCCATTATAATTTAAATTAGAAACGCTAAACTTGACATTTATGTTGACGTCTATGAAAGTGTTATGGTGCCTGTACACCTGAGAGTAAAGTACTCTCGAGAGTAGCGTCGCCAAGGATACAGCCAATCGCGAGTTACTCTCAGGGGCTGTATCCTTGGCGACGCTACTCTCGAGAGTACTTTACTCTCAGGTGTACAGGCACCATTAGGTTTTGTTTGTAATGGAATTGGTAGCCATTAACGTTAAGCTTAGAAACTATAAATAAATTGGACATAAGTCGTAGCTTCGTAGTCCTAATGGCTATTAAAAAAGCTTTTAAGGTCCTACCAAAAAATTAACTACAATTAAGGAACATGAAGTTAAATCAGCTTTAAAAATATTGCAAACGCCAATGTTATGATGAACTTAACTGCAGTGGTGTATAATCAAAACTAAAGCCAAACATTTTATTCCATTGAGGCATTAACTGAACGACAAATAACTTAACTCCACTTCCCAACTACAAAGTAATCGATGTTACTCTCTGCCTTTTTGTAGAATACGAGCGCAATCAATTCCAATCTTTTTTTAATTTTTAGAAACTGGTAGATGTCACTTGCCTGTCGGTTCGACTAATGGTATCATTGCGGTTTTCACAAAAAACCAACACGGATTTCACTTAGGTGAAACGTCACGATTTTCTTTGGTGGAATTTATATCGTAATGTAACACAGCGAATTAATTATTAAAAAGAAGAAAGTTATACTATACAGAGTGTTTCTTAAATATTGCAAAAAAAAATTGGTAGGTGATTCCTTATCGAAAATTAAGGGGTTTTTTATTTTTAAAAAAATCCTTAGACCTCTCCTTTCGGAGGTATACACCACTAAAAGAGAGCGGTAAAATTAGGTTTTTATTTTATTTCTCAAATTTGGATAAATGTAGGAGAATATTTGGTAGATGTAATATTCTTTTCGAAAGGTTTCCCATAGTAATATTTTGAATCATCTCCCATCTTCACAGTGGGCTAAAAAGTGCGACCCCTGTTGGTTATTTAATGAAAACTTTCTGGTAGGTTGAAATTTTGCAATTTAAAATATTGTTTTTGAAAGATTGATTTATTTAGAAACTTTTTTTATTCGAACATCTAACAAGAGAACCTCACTTGGTGGTACTAGAGTCTGTTGATGGAACTAAGATTTTCCGAAAAATGATCGTGAATGAAGAAGAGTATCAACTTTTTTGGCCACGGAAACTTAAAACTTACCGTTGAAACTCAATAATTATTTTGGAAAAATTGCACGAAATAGGCTAAACCGTTAAAGCTACTTGAAGTGAACATAAACTTGTAAATAATTATTGTTAAATCATAATGTTTTTATGTTTTATTAACAAAATCCGAGTTTTCTCTTTAAAAGTAAGAATACGTAAATAACAATAATTGTTTTAAATTTTTTGGCGCCAAATCCAAGTTTAAGAAATTCTGCAATACCAGTTGTAAATGCACTCAGGTTATTTGAGGTTATAAAAATTAACCAAAATAGTGCAGTTGTATCCAAAATTGCTTCCTCTTCCCAAAAATGTAAAAATATACAGGGTGTTCCGTTTAAAATAACAAAGTTAGGGTCATTTTCGGCGAAACCGGAAGTGAAACAAATGTGTGCATGTGCTCAAAAAATCCGATTTTTTAGACATATCATATGTCTAAAATATTATTTATCTACTATCAAAACTAAAGAGTTCATTTACACCTGGTATTCAAAAGTTTAACCTATCTCGTGAAATTTTTCAAAAAAAAAATTGAGCTTCAACTGTAAGTTTTGAGTTTCCGAGGCCAAAAAAGCTGATACTCTTCTTCACTTACGATCTTCTTTAGGAAAATCTTAGTCCCATCAACCGACTTTAGTACCACCAAGTGAGGTTCCCTTGTAAGTATAAAACTACTACCAAATATCATTCTCTTACATTTATCCAAATTTGAGAAATAAAATAAAAACTTAAGTTTAGCGCTCCCCTTTAGGGGGGTGTAACTCCGAAAGAAGACGTCTATGGAAAAAAAATTATATAAATGACCCTCCTCAATTTGCGATAAGGAATCACCTCCCGATTTTTTTCGCAATATGTAGAAGCACCCTGTATATTATATTTATTAAAAGTACCAACAAACTTTTCAAAGATCAAAATTTATTGTAAACTGGGCTTAAAATTATTTTGCTTTAAATATTCTGTAACACTTGCAGTTTGAACCTGTTCATTAAAAAAATAAAAAATAACTGTTAAATTGTACGGTGATTGGACTTTTCTTACTTGTATTTGAACTAGCTTAAAAAAACTTAAACATACACATAATTTAATTATTTTTGAGATAACTTACAAGTTGTCAAATCACAATTTACGCACAAAAGGAAATATTTAATTTTAACTTTGAATACGGTTTTAAATAGAGATAATTTAAAATCCTAATACAGCTGTTTTTAACTGGATTACTTAAGTCAACACAATTTCAGGAAATAAAGAGCTTAAGTGAAACAGTGAAGATTATTTTTAATAAAAGTGTGGCTAATATTAGCAGTAACTTTGAAAGTCTCTATCAACTCAACAAATGCGTTTTCTTAGTATATCTAAGAGGACAAATCATAGGAAAACCAGAACGCGCTGAACTGAACTAAAGGGTCTTCAATTTTACCTCTTAAATAAACTCTCTAGAGTGTTACTTTGGCAACACTAGGACTAAGATGCTCTAAAACGCACCTTAAGGTAAAATTCGTCTAACATCCTGGTACACGCATAGGTAACGTTAAAGTTGAAAGAAATATATTCCTTTGTTGTTTCGATTTTCTTAACAAACCCTGACGATATATTAAAACTTAATAAGGAAATTAAAATTAATAGCACTAGAAATCTTATTTGGTCTCTAGAATTATAAGTAAATAATGAAACTTAATCTGCTATTCTATAAACACTTAAATCATTACCATAAACCTTGCAAATTTTGCAATAAACAAGCAAAATATTCAAACACAACCAAATCGTGGCTTATTAACGACTATTCGTGCTATAAATTGGCAATGCATACAAGCAAATTTCAATTGAATGCAAAAGTAAGTACTACAAAAAAGTCATTATTAACCTAATGGTCAAAAGATGTTAAGGTAATTAAAGCAAACACAAATTTGCTACAATAAAGAGGCATTGTTTCAAAGGGCTTTCGTTTGAAACACGATCAATTTGAATGGACAAGAAACTAAAACAATCCAACAACATCGTAAAGTCTGGACAAACGGCAATGTTTCATTATCGTGCGTAATTATGAGTACATGTTATGATTTTAAAACAAACACATACGGCGATGACGTAACAGGAATTGCGTATTCCAAATAAATAAAATTAATAAAACAACAACATATACCTACCTACTTTAAACGTAAATTAAATTTTTGGTTTAAAAAGTTATTTGCATATATTTAAAACAGGGCATTTTTCATTTAAATAATTTTAGTGACTCTTAACTAGTAACTAACTCTTAACTATTAAGCTAGTAATAAGTTAGTTAAATAAAATATACAGTGTGTCCAAAAGGTATGGAATATGCTATATATCCCAGTAAATATCCGCTTTAGGGAAAAGTGTTTTGAATAAAAGTTGTTTGGTACTTAGTTTTCCATCATAAGACAAAATTTAATATATTTTTTTGGAATAACAAAAGCGCAATGAAAAACAATTGAATTTTTTTAAATGGCAAGGTACCCCTATATTATACTCATTTGATAGAGATTTTTTTTCTCTTTTCAATGATGGGGTCACCTAAAAAATTAAGTTTATGCTAAGAGGCCGGAGAACATTGAAAATTTAAAAGATCGTATTAGAGAAATTACACCTGAAATGGTTGGGAATGTTATAAACCGGTTTAAAAACCGAGTTTATCATTGCCAAGCTGTAAATGGTTCACTTTGAACAATTATTGAAGATTTCGTCAAAAACTTTTAGTTATGATGTTTTTGTTAGATATAAATACTAAACAATTAAAATAATTTGAGAGTATTTTTTGCGATTTTTTTCAAGAAGTTGCTTAAATAAGGGTACTAAAGTTTTGCATAATTGAAAAGAGAAAACAATTCTCTATCAAATGAGTATAACATAGGGGTACCTTGTCATTAAAAAAAAATCAATTGTTTTTCATTGCGCTTTTGTTATTCGGAAGAGAATGGTGGAAAACTAAGTACCAAACAACTTTTATACAAAACATGTTCCCCTAAAGTGGATATTTACTGAGATATATGGCCTATTCCATACCTTTTGGACACGCTGTATGGATAAGGTTACTGAGTTACTGTCACTGGACAGTAAACCTTCTTAAGTCTAGATTGTCAACAAGTTTGTTTATTGCTTCATAATAGGCAGATTGCAAATAATATAACTTAAAAAGTTAAAAAAGAAAACAATATCACTCAAGAAATTAACAGTGTATAAAATATTTTTTTTGAAATTTAATAAATTTGATTCTTAACAATACAAAATACTAAACTACATATATAGCGTTTTAAAGCACATAATTTAAGCTATATTCAAAGCGTTATAAGATCTTTTTATTAAATACAGGGTAGGTACCAGTGGCGTGCGGTGACTTTTCAACCAGGGGATGCTGTCCAAAAAAACGAACAATTTATTTTTTTTTAAATAAATTTTATTCTACGATCTTTTTTACAAAATTCGTCTATAGCAACATCATACAATCTTTTTTAATTTTTCATATTTAGCAATAACTTTTTTTCAATTGATATTAAAGCGAGAGCGGACAGTCTATCGTCATTTTGGCTGCTTCTGGTGAATGTTTTTATTCTTTTCATTGTCGAAAACGATCGTTCAGCCGATGCGCTCGTGGAAGGTATAGTACAAATTAATTGTATTAATTTAAATACTTCTGTCAAAACATCTTTTAGCTCATCTTTCACAATTAATTCTTTTATGCAATTTATAGATTTTAAATGAAAGTCGGGAGTCGAGTACACGTAAACTAATTGACTTTTTAACTTCATAAAATCAAAGTATTTTCCATAAGTTGGCTGAAGTGATTGTAATAGAAAATCCGGAAAATTATTTTCATATTCTTTAAATTTTCAATCAAACAATTGCAATTAGTATTAACCACAGTTTCATCCATATTATAGGTCGTATTAAATAATAATCAAAATTCTAAGTAGCGAAACAGTGCACTAAAAATAGAGTTAAGCTTATTTAAATAGAAGAAGCTTGATTTAAAGAAAGTAAACAAAAATCAATTTACAACGGAAATGATTATTTTGTAGCGTGCGGTAATATCAATCGAGTGCGGCTGCCCTACCATATAACAGTTGCCCCACACAGAGGAACCATGAGAGTAATCGCTTCCCGTAGCTGTTAAGTAAAGCAACGATGCGGGCAATAGACTAGGGACTGCATCGCAGTGCGCATGCGCCAAGAACGCAAATTTCGAATCCACAATCAGAAACGCATCCCTCAGTCGGGCTCACAATCGCTAATGTTATGCATCGCACACATTTCATCAGCTGCTCGCTGGATGTAGATTATATAACGCAAATTTTCGAGCAGGCAAAACGTATATAATAAATAAAATAATCACGTAACAAAAAATAAAATCCAAGCGAAATAAGGCTACACGAAATTCAAATATGATACGGAAAAAAGTATTCTTGACGTGAATTTTAGGGGATGCGCCGCATCCAACGCACATGGACCGCACGCCGCTGGTAGGTACCTATACAAAGTTAACACCAACTTTGGATTTTCAAAAAACACCCTGTATAATATTGCATTTTTTAAATCTAAAGTTCATTTGGGGTTACTTTTGTTAAAGGTTAATTATGGCTGATCTGCATAGCTTACAAGTCATTTGCATAAATTAAAACTCTTTACCCGACACCTCCACCATTTTATTAAATAAATCAAAGAATTATTTAAAAGTTAATAACTCACATATTACCTAAAATAAAATAATAAAACAATAGAGGACAGTCGCCTAATATGGGCTACTTTTTGTAAAGTGTTAAAAAAAAATTGATCAATTTCATGTGTAGTAAAAATATTTAGAATAATATATTTAATGATATTTCAAGAAGTTAATTTCAATAGCAGATTATATGTACCTACCTATGCTGACATATTGCATTGAATAAAATATTTGGTTGAAAATACGTAAACGGTTGTTGTAGTAAGCTGCAAAATTATTTTCCAAAAACTAAGGGTTTCTATTCGCCCAGTGTAAATACTGTTTAAATGTATACTTTAATTGTGTTAACTACAGTCTAAATTAATTTCCTTGCAAAACGCTTAAGATGCGATGCTGTTTACCTCATTTAAAGATTCCATAATATTATGCAATAGTTTGCGCGATAACGGCTGCAATTTCATCTAAAGCAGTTAAATGTGGGTTAAGGCCAAGTTTTATTTGTAACTGCCACATGGAAGCCAGTCAGGCCGTTCCAGGATACAGCGAAACTTTTCACAGTATCATTATGTTATCTTGTACAAATAAAGGAAAACGACAGCTGTAAATTCTTCACGTTTATTGCGTACAGTTTAGATACACGAGTGGACTCTGATATCTCGTCATGTTTATATCCTGCACGGCTAAATCAAGTCATCATGTATGGCGGTTTATGGCACATAAAATATTTGAGCCCACGTAAATGCTAGATTAAACTGAAAAACGAACCCGCCTCAATATTTGACCTGATAACCTTCGATGAATTTTGCTGGTAATAAAAGTAAGTTTACTGAAGTAAAAAGTGGAAAACTTTGTCGAAGAGTGATAGATTCTTTGGAAACAGAGCAAGTAAAAGAATTCAAAACGTTATTTTCAGATTGTTCTCTATCCAATCGCAGGATTTCAGAGCTTTGTATTCAACATTTTGAACTTATTTTTAAGTGTTTACTCTGACTTTTTTTTTAATTTTTGAGTTTACCAGTTTGTTTGACAGTTCGTAAATTGTTGTACATACTCTAAGGATTACATACAGGGTGAGTCACGACGAACGTCACGGAGTTTTATGCCGAAACGGTATATATTTTAAAACTTTTTTGTGGTATGATTATATAAATCAATAAGGGCTACATTTTAAAAATATTTTCAAACATACAGGGTGCTCCAAAAAAGAGTGGCATATTAAAGTTATACTTTTTCTTATGGAACGCCCTGTATAATTTTACATTTTTGGATTCATCTTTAAATTTACTTCAAAAAATATAAAAGGTTGTGTGGGTCTAAAGTCAACCATTTTCGTAAAAATTGCATTTTCATGACAATGCAGTACTTTCAAAAATTTTCAACATTTAAAAACTTTAAAAAATCTAAAGAAATTCGCTTAAAGATAAGATTGACAATAGATAATTTAACACTTTGTCACACCTAAATTTTTAAAATATTATACAAGGCGTTTTTTACGCTTGGTCAAACTTGTAAAACTTTAAACATTGAAAACTATTTTTTTTTTTTTTAATACAACACCCTATATTTTTTTTTACAGTCTTATAGAAAATTTAATTCTTTCTAAAACATAAAGGCTGTTTAAACCTAAACTTGATATTTTTCGAGACATGTAGGCTATGAAGGTAGACAGCGGTAATTTGAACCTATTGAAAGAAAAAAACAAGAAAGCCTTAATTTTATCTTTTGCTTACAGGTTTTTTGGCATTTTTTCATAATGAAAATGTAATTTTACCATTTCTTACGTTTGAATAGAGATTTCTTAAAATGCTTTATGCATATATTCATTGGACCAGTGTGATAAGACAATAATTACTAAATCTTATAATAGTTATTTATGTATCAAGGCCAAAAAGTACGTTTTGGCCGAGGTGCATATTACATTTTTTGTGCGATCGAATTAAAAACAATTTAAATTTTTAGTAATTTTCAAAATTATAGGTTAGAAACTACGTGACATTCTGTCACTGACAGATGACGGCGTATGTACTGCATTACCGGCCCTCTCCTTAGCAACGGCCGTAAAAGTTACTTTTTCGGCCGTTGCTAAGGGTAACGGCCTGAAAAGTAACTTTTACGGCCGTTGCTTAGGGCCGGTAATGCAGTACTTTATGGTTGCTAACGCGTCCCTCAAACAGCTGCTTCTAGTACGATCGCACAAAAGCAATTTTTTTGTATGTTTACAATACAACATTTTGTTCTACCGAAAACGGTTCCAACCCTTTTATTTTTTTAGATCAAAATTAGTAAATTTTTTTAATCAGCGTCTTTTTCGCGTATTTAATACATTATCATTCGGTTTTTAAGACTTTGCAAAGGAACAAAATCAATTACATGAAAAAAATTGTGGTCCTGATAAGAGACCCCCATTTAAACGTAAAATTGTAACCTTACATCTTTATCATATATAAATGTCAAAAATGCGTGGGTAAAAGATAAAATTATGACTTTCTTGTTTTTTTCTTTCAATTGTTTCAAATTACCGCTGTCTACGTTCATAGCTTACTCGAAAATAATACGTTACTCTAAAAATTAACAATAAAATCGCGATATCTCGGAAAAAATCAATTTTAGGTGAAAAATAGCCTTTATGTTTAAGGATAAAAATTAAATTTTCTATAAGACTGTATAAAAAATATAGGGTTTGTATTAAAAAAAAAAAAAGAGTTATCGATGTTTAAAGTTTTACAAGTTTGACCAAGCGTAAAACACGCCCTGTATAATATTTAAAAAATGTAGCTATGATAAAGTGTTAAATTATCTATTGTCAATTTTATCTCCTAGCAAATTTCTTCAGACTTTTCAAAGTTTTTAAATGTTGAAAATTTTAGTACTGTATTTTTATGAAAATGCAATTTTCACGAAAACGGTTGACTTTAGACTTACACAACCTTTTACATTTTTTGAAGTAACATTAAATAGGAATCCAAAAATGTAAAAATATACAGGGTGTTCCATAAGAAAAAGTATAACTTTGATATGCCACTGTTTTTTGGAGCACCCTGTATGTTTGAAAATATTTTTAAAATGCAGCCCTTATTGACTTACATAATCTAACTGCAACAGAAAAGGAAATTATATGCCGTTTCACCATAAAAATTCGTGGCGTCCGTCGTGACTCACCCTGAATAATCCGTCGGTTTGTTTAGAAAGCTCATAAAAAAAAATGGAGCTGTACAAAACTTTTTAATTATTTTAAATGATAACATTTTAAATTCTATTTGACAGATAATCGAAAGTCATTCAATTTTTCGAGAGTTTGTAAAATTCTTATACATACCCTATAGGTCAACTCACAGCGGCGCGATCTCGACACGGTCGCGGGCGCGGGCGCGGTAACGATAATAAGTAACCTTGGTTACCAATTATCGTGACCGCGCCCGCGCCCGCCACCGCGTCGACATCGCGCCGGTGTGTGTGGACTAGGGTTTCTTTCCCGGGATCCCGGAATCCCGGGAACCCGGGATCCCGGTCCATTTTAAGCTATTTTATATTTCCCGGGAAATGATTTCTGTCCCGGGAATTCCCGGGATTTAAAAAAAGTGTTGTTTTCGTTTATTTTGTGCTAAGATATTTGTAATACTATCATAACTTATCAGAATTTCATACTTAAAATGTCTTTACTAATAGTAAATTATGGAAAAACTTCAAAATAATTTTTCTCTTTTAGTATGGCGCAAAGAAGCCCGGTCTCCATTACAAAGTTAATATCTTCAAAATACTTTTACAGTTTTTTTTTTGTGTACCCTGATAATTCAAAGCAAAATAGCTTATAAATGAAATTTTATTGATAATAACGATGTTTCTTTGCTGCTAGATGCTCTCAAGACAATTTCACCTATATCAATAAAGACTGAGAGAGCATTTTATGCAGCTGGACTTTTTGTTAATAAATTAAGAAAAAAACTAATTGACTGAAGCACAGATCACCTTTGTTTTCTTAAATCACATTACAAAAATTCATTGTAAAAATTATATTATTGTATTCATAAATATGAAATTGCAATAGAAAGGTTATAATTCCCAAATGTATGTTTCTCTCACCAATATTATTGAATTATTTGTAATAATCATGGAGCAAATGCATTACATATATGACTTGGAGTTGTTTTTAAGTAATAAACCGCTCCCTTAATTATTTGGGTTATTAATTTTAAAATATTGACATAATTTATTACATCCCGGGATCCCGGGAAATCCCGGGACAAAGGCCGATTTCTTCCCGGAATCCCGGGACAAGCAAAATGGTCAAATATGAGAAACCCTAGTGTGGACCTTAAGGAGTAAAAATCTGCCTTATATCTTAATTCAAAATCCTCATTTTAAATTTCAGCAGTAATTCGATACCACAAAAAATATTGTCTCTGCAAATATTTTACATAATCCGAGATAATCTAAATGCATCCGGGTTTAGAAAAGGCGCCATTTGAAAATTAAATATGCACATCTCAATTGCGACAATGAATTCAAAATCTGCACCACGACGCGTTGTGTAGCTCACTTTTCTACACGGCGAACAAATTAATTTCCTCACACAAAATTGGATAATGTCTGCTAGAGACAATGAAAGTGTTCATAATTCAAACGCCCTTATTAAATGCACCAGCTTTAGTGGTAATAATTTCAAATTAAATTCATTCGTTTACTTACTGTTAATACATTGTTAGATAGCGAAGATTTTATTTTAGTTTTAACTTTTAAAAAGAGTCAAATAAGAAAAAATCGATCACGAACCAATTTAGGGCTGCATTTTTTAGTTTCGTCTTTACAACTTTAAAGTTTTTTAA
The DNA here is from genome assembly GCA_947652605.1 of Elmis aenea. Classification (NCBI taxonomy): domain Eukaryota; kingdom Metazoa; phylum Arthropoda; class Insecta; order Coleoptera; family Elmidae; genus Elmis; species Elmis aenea. Next base: position 16,529,351 of record OX393580.1, on the reverse strand, counting down.
AAGTGGTAGACAAACACTGAAAACTACTTTAGAACTACAAAAGTGGTAGAATAAGTCAAAAATACACAATCAAATATAAAGTTTAAGAAAACGATAGAACACAACCGCTTATTTTTAATACAAACGACAAATTTAATGCCTTTTTGATGTTGGACATACACCTTTAATTTTTTTAAATATTTAGAAAAATTTATAAACAGACGATTTTTCAATGGTAAGTAATACATGGCCACCAATGTTAAAAATCAAAATTTGAAAATATTCCTGTAGATATGTTTATTAAAATTATAAACAAATATCTAAAAAGTCATGGCACACTTGATTTTTGAGATATAAGCCCAACTTGATTTTTTTTTCTAATGGCAACCATAGTTGGCTATGGGCTTATTAAAAAGAGATTTTTTTCTCATTTCATTGATGTACGGGTTAAGTTTATCTTAAAAAATAAGCCAGTCATGGCAATATTTATTGCATTTATTAAGGTTAATCCATGTGGCCATTGAAAAAAAGAAACAATAGAACACATAATTAAGCTAGCTGTACTTAATTGGACACAAAAAATTTAAAACTTAAATAATTTAAGATATTTTTTACATTTCATAATATTTTATGATTGTTTACTTACTAAGTATTATTATTAATCTACTACTATTAATCTACAGGAACAATTTCAAATTTTGATTTTTACATAGGTGGCCATGGAATTACTTACCATTAAAAAAGTTGCCTGTTTTTAGTTTATTAAAAAATATTTTAAAAAGTTGAAGGTCAAATGCCAAAATGGCAATAAACTTGTCTTAAAATTCCGCCCAACTTTGCTAATATAACCGTCTATGTAACTCTTAAAATAACAAAGTTACCCATGCAACACATGTAGATTATTGTCACCCTGTATACAAAGTTTGGCTTATTCTATTGCCCCAATAATTTTAAGCTGGAAAATTTTTAACGTGTGAATGAAACATAACTAACCCAAGATGGAAAAGAAAACCTAAAGCGACAGGCAAAAATCATATTTTTCTGCAACTACTCTTACAAACTAAATATTGATTTGATGTCGGTTTTTTAATTTCCATGCAGACAGAACTTTTTAAGTGTCAAATGGAGATTGCATGAAAGTTGACGCGAGAAATATTATAAAACTTACAGGAAAATGCTTTGAGAAGTGCAAGGAAACATCAAATTTCACAATAAGTGTCAAGAATCACACAAAAACTGAAATATGCAATGAAAGCTCAAATTTTGAGTAAACTGATGAACAACATATCATGAGCGTAGCTTAGTCCTTTCTAAACATAATAAATACATATAAAAGTCCAGGCTAACTCTGTGACTCTCTCACTCTGTAACTCTGTGACTCTGTGACTGTGACTCTGTAACTCTGAAACGCATGAATATAGCTACAAAATATCTGTAACGCAGTAAACTACTACGGGTTCATTTGACCGACTGAGTTGTGTCTAATGAACCGTAAATTTTTACTCACCGGTAACATAACAGTGTCTAATTTGCAGCTCAGGGTATTATAAAAAGTAATAGTTTAAATTTAAGATAAACAATATATCCGTCCTAGGACGGGCTAAGTGCTAGTAATACATATAAAAGTCCAGGCTGACTCTGTGACTCTGAAACGCATGAATATAGCTACAAAATATCTGTAACGCAGTAAACTACTGCGGGTTCATTTGACCGACTGAGTTGTGTCTAATGAACCGTAAATTTTTACTCACCGGTAACATAACAGTGTCTAACTTGCAGCTCACGGTATTATAAAAAGTAATAGTTTAAATTTAAGATATACAATATATCCGTCCTAGGACGGGCTAAGTGCTAGTAATACATATAAAAGTCCAGGCTGACTCTGTGACTCTGAAACGCATGAATATAGCTAAAAAATATCTGTAACGCAGTAAACTACTGCGGGTTCATTTGACCGACTGAGTTGTGTCTAATGAACCGTAAATTTTTACTCACCGGTAACATAACAGTGTAACTTGCAGCTGACGGTATTATAAAAAGTAATAGTTTAAATTTAAGATAAACAATATATCCGTCCTAGGACGGGCTAAGTGCTAGTAATACATATAAAAGTCCAGGCTGACTCTGTGACTCTGTGACTCTGAAACGCATGAATATAGCTACAAAATATCTGTAACGCAGTAAACTACTGCGGGTTCATTTGACCGACTGAGTTGTGTCTAATGAACCGTAAATTTTTACTCACCGGTAACATAACAGTGTAACTTGCAGCTCACGGTATTATAAAAAGTAATAGTTTAAATTTAAGATATACAATATACCCGTCCTAGGACGGGTTACGTGGTAGTATTTTAATAAACTTCTCTATGGATGAATAATAATAAATACGCGATCTAAAAGTTATCGAGTGCATCAATTACATGTTTTTAAGCTTAAAATAAATACAAAAGTGCTTACCAATACAATTGAGTCGAAACACAGCGTCAATACGAGAACAACTGTTTATCTGCAAACAAAAACAATTATTACCTCTCTTTAACCTTACACACAATTGCTATTTGATGTTCTTAGATACTAAAGAAAGGCAAATTAGAATTTTTTTTTACGTATTCTGCGGTAATCCTTCGCAACTGTTTCTTATTAAGAACTTTTGAATGTACCCAAACTCAGTTAGGCGAGATTTCAGTCTGTAAACTTTGGGCAACTAATGAAATTTTAGTCGATTAAACTTCAAGTACAATATAACTGGGAAACATTTAACTTTTATTACGACACTGACCGACGAATTTAACAACTCATGCGAAATGCAATTTAGAAAACAACGGTTTAAATTTGCTTCTTGTCGGCAGTTAACGCTTGTAGATTAAAAGGGGTAAATTCATTTTCAAACGGATAGCACTTTATTTAAAAGTCTATAACCAACTACGACGTTTGAAAGCAAGTTTCATTAATCTAAAACAAAAATTAAATAGCAAAAGAGCTCAAGAAAAATTTGCATGGTCAGAAAAGTCTACAAGAACAAATGACTCCATGATATTTGATTATTATATACAACAAAAAAAGTATTGACAAGGAAGGATCGCGATATGTTGTGGCTAGAATCCGATCAAGGCTGTGTTTATTGCATGAACTACATCAAAAATAATTGTTTTGCAGAGTTATACGTGCCATTGGTCATTTACAGAGAAAAAATAGGGAAAAGCTAGAAAATTGAAAAATAAAGGTAATTTTTGCGTTCGCGTCGGTCAAAAAACCGTCAAAGATAGTCACAATTTTTCTATTTATCAATGCGCGCTTCCTTTCCAAGTAAAATGGTGCAAAGTTTTTGGAAATATCTTAAACGGTTCCGGAGAAAAACACGAAAAACGAGACCCTTGTAAAAGCAGTTTCCCTATGTTAAACGCTTATGCAACTCGCAAAGATTTAGTTATAATTATAACCATGGTCTACTACACCGCTTGGGAAACTCCCATATAAAACCGACTGAGGCCGGTAATTAGTTCCGTAAATTATCCCACAGATGGCGATAAGTCTAAGAACCGGTTCGTGCACAAGATTTTGACATAGACTGCGAGATTTAAAAGCTTGCGCTTAAAAAAATCTCAAAATTCGAATTAAAATTCAACAGAGGATGTATATAAAAATATTTTAACCGAATTTTTAGATCAGTTTTGTTCAAAATAAGATCCCATCAGTGCTAGCACAGGTTCTTAGACTTATCGCCATCTAGCGAATATTTATGTCGAAAAGTTCCAGATATTTTGAAAGGCTTCCTAACCTGTATAGTAGACCGTGCCTAGAACAGATATACGAGGGCGTATTGAAAAGTAAGGTCTCCAACGATGCCATTTCCGAACGCCCGTTGCTAGGCAAAATTTGACAACAGCGCTTCATTCCTTGGTTCCCCCACCACAGTGTAGAACCATCCGCGAGACCTTGGAACGCTAGGTCGCTGCGTAGCAGTCGTTTAAGATGGGGCTCCCGCTTAGCTCGCCCGCCAGGTGCGAACTGCGCTCAGTCATTCGATTTTTGAATGCAAAAAAGGTTTCTCCGATAGACATTCATCGCCAGTTAGTGGAAGTACACGGTGCGAATTGTATGGACATAAAAAACGTGCGGAAGTGGTGCCGGGAGTTTTCTGAGGGCCGGGAAAACGTCCACGATGAACAGCGGTCGGGGCGGCCGAGTTTGCCGGAATCAACGGCAGCTCGAATCGACGAGATGGTGCGCAATAACCGGAGAATAACTCTTCATGAGAAGTAGCCACACTCTTCATTAAGACCTTCCCTTATCCCGTACACTTCCACTAACTGGCGATGAATGTCTATCGGAGAAACCTTTTTTGCATTCAAAAATCGAATGACTGAGCGCAGTTCGCACCTGGCGGGCGAGCTAAGCGGAAGCCTCATCCTAAACGACTGCTACGCAGCGATTGAGCGTCCCAAGGTCTCGCGGATGGTTCTACACTGTGGTGGGGGAACCAAGGAATGCAGCGCTGTTGTCAAATTTTGCCTAGCAACTCGCGTTCGGAAATGGCATCGTTGGAGACCTTACTTTTCAATACGCCCTCGTACCACAATACCCAAATCGTAGCGCTTTTCCAGGGTTTTTTTCGCTTTTTTCTCCGAAACCGCTTAAGATATTTTCAAAAACTTTGCACCATTTTATTTGCAAAGAATACGCGCATTGGCGAATAGAAAAATCTCGATTTTATCTGTTGACGGTTTCATGGCCAACGCGATCGCAAAAATTACCTTTATTTTCAATTTTCCTATTTTTTTTTCTGTAAATCGCCAATGGCACGTATAACTCTACATAAATAATATTTTTGATGTTCCTCATGCAATAAACAAAGCCTTGATCATATTCTAGCGACAATATATCGTGACCCTTCCGTGTGAGAATAAAGCACAAAACCAATAAGTCTTGTTGCATTAGCCAAGCTCTGTAAAAAAATACACAAGCTAGTTCATCAATATTAAGAAGAACACAAACTTCATTCCCAAATATAACTTTTAACCTTACAGTATTCGAAGAACAAACTTCCAAGTCGGTGAAGTAGGTACCTAAGGAACTACAGAAATCCTGGGGCTAGCGCTTAAGGAATCCCTTTGTGAAATATTTTCCCTGGCACAAAGGAAGCACACTCAAGCAAGTTCAAAACACCATATTTTTAAACTCTAATAAATGCCGCACTGAAAATATGCACACTATCACATTTACTAATCAAAGGACATAATCTGTAAATTTTCGATTGTCCCTCGACATAATTCATAATTCAAAATCATCGTACATTTTTCGTCAAAGTTTCTGGTTAATAATAAAAATTACCTTGCAAGTTCACGCGCATATATAACGTTGAACTGACACGAAATTAGTCCCCGTGGAATATGAAACTCATAAAAGTCCGGTCGATACCCAAAGAGTTAAGTGTTAGTTATTAAAAATGTATTATATTGTTTCCTAAGAGACGAAAGCTTGGAGAGTAATTTAGGCTAACATCCATCGAGCTTTTACGAGCGTCGTTCAACTTCTTTCAAAACAAATTTTCTTTCACCAGCGAGAATTATTTACACAGGTGGAGTTGACAGACGGTAATGAAGATCAAACTTGAAGACTATTTACATCGGATTAAATATATGACAGATTTCCTAAAAGTTTCATTGTTAAAATTAAATATAGAACGACACTTGCTATCACCATTATTGAAATAAGATAATGGCGCTGCTAATTTTGCACTTCTTAAAAACAACTTCCGAGGGGCAACTAAGCCTTGATCAATATTTTTGCAACAAAATTTTTAACGCACAATTTTGCAGCTTAAAATTGCCCACCAATTCAAGTACAACATGAATAAAACTACATCAAAGTCTTTGCGTTGCACAGGGTGGGCAAATTTCGATGTTTTCATAGGGAATCGCGGTAACTATGAGAGTTATGGAAAAACGGACCTCCCATCCTCGATCTCTTTTTTCGAGAAAAAGTTAACGGTTAAAACTAAAATTGGTTTTCGTATTTTGTTTTCGAGTTATCGTCGATAACTCGATTTTTCGACTTTTCGTTTTATCACTATATCTCACTTGTTTATAAAAATAAAGAAAAATAATTTTGACGTTCTACAGGCACTTTTTTGATAAGAATGCAGTGGCGAAGATAATTTTTCAAAACGAGTTTCGAAATTCGAGTTGTGACATAAAGTTGTATTTTTTTAAACGGAACCCATAGTTGACTGTGGCATCACGAGAAAGAGGATTTTTTCCCCACTCCAATAATATACAGGCTGTCACACAAAAAACGCCGCAAGCTGTAACTCCGTTATTTGTGGTACGATTTTGGTGAACAAAAACTAAATGAAATGTCTCCTCAAATACTATAAACTGAATTGGATTTCAATTTTTTTCAAGGTCAACTTAAATGTCAAACGATAGTCAATTTTTTTTCCAAATGGCATCATATGTTTTTTTTTACTAAATCTGGTAGACATTATTTTTCTGAATTCAATGATATAATCATAAGTTAATTTTAGTGCTAAACTAATAAGAAATAAAAAATAAAAGTTTAACTAAAATAGGGTACGTTTCACAAAATTTTCCGTTTAAAAAAATACAACTATACAGGGTGGTGCTTTTTTCGATGCTCACCATTGCTATCTTGGACACGGTAAGAGATACAAGGTCGGTTAAATTTGAGAAAAGTTGCACATTTTTATGGCCATTGAGAATCTGAAAAGAAATCCTGGATATTTTGATTTGTTTTTGATTTATTACAAAAAAACTGAAAAATGTGATTTTAGAAAAATATTATTATCTTCCCTACCATTGACGCTATTTCATTTAAACTTGGTAACTTTATGTTTTTGACCGTCCTGGGTTTATGACGTCAACAGAAATTTTCTAAGCCTTCTAGATTTCAAGTTGCGATAGTCAACTTTTTTATTTCTTATGGCCGCCATATTGGATTTTTACACCATCAGACAGACAAAAAAATTAGCTTTTCAGATTGGTAACCAACAAACCTTTTTTCTTTCAAAAAAATTGTTGAAATTTGAAAATTTGTATAAATAATCTATAAAATCGCGAATGTTCTGAAAAACAATTGAAATATAATATAAATAAAAGTGACACAACATTTTATAGGTCTAATAAAATAACGAAATGACAATAAATTTAAAACACCAGATAAATAATTATTTAAATTGTTTAAAGTGCGCGCCGTTATGTATGATGTACTTAGTGGTTAGTCCTCAAATTCATTTCGTCCACTGCCTTTAGGATAGTTTGTCTCGAAATAGAGTCGAAAGCATTTTTTATTTTACGGCGAAGAAGTTCAATATTTTCCGTTAGGGTTGCATAAACAACATCAATGTAAAAGTAATCTATAGTCGTTAAACATGGCGATCGCGGAGGCCAATGAATAGGACCAAACGTACCAAGTCATGAATTTTGAAAGCGTACATCTAAATTAATATCATTTTACAATGCGGGCGTTGTGAGGACCAGCTCCTTCTTGCTGAAACTACTGATGATTTTGAATTGTTAATAATGGCAATTCGCCTAACATATCTTCTAAATATGTTTCCAACAATCTTAATTTCGTTATCATTAGACCAATAAAATGTTCTGTAGCTTTTATTTATATCATAGTTTCAATTGTTTTTCAGAGCATTCTCGATTTTATGAATTATTTACACAAATTTAAAATTTTAACAAGTTTTTTGAAAAAAAAAGGTATGTTGGTTACCAATCTGAAAAGCTAATTTTTTTGTCTGTCTGATGGTGTAAAAATCCAATATGGCGGCCATAAGAAATAAAAAAGTTGACTATTGCAACTTGAAATCTAGAAGGCTTAGAAAATTTCTGTTGACGTCATCAAACCCAGGACGGTCAAAAACATAGAGTTACCAAGTTTAAATGAAATAGCGTCAATGGTTGGGAAGATAATAATATTTTTCTAAAATCACATTTTTCAGTTTTTTTGTAATAAATCAAAAACGAATCAAAATAACCAGGATTTCTTTTCAGATTCTTAATCGCCATAAAAATGTCCAACTTTTCTCTAATTTAACCGACCTTGCATCTCTTACCGTTTCCAAGATAGCAATGGTGAGCATCGAAAAAAGCACCACCCTGTATGTCACAACTCGGATATCAAATATTTTTTTAAAAATAGTCTACGCTCAACGCCACTGCATTCTTATCAAAAAAGGGCCTGTAGAACGTCAAATTTATTTTTCTTTATTTTCATTAACCAGCGAGATATAGTCATAAAAAAAAATCGAAATATCGAGTTATCGGTGATAACTCGAAAATAAAAGACGATAAACAATTTTTCTTTTCACCATTAACTTTTCTCGATAAAAGAGATCGAGGATGGGGGGTCCGTTCTTCCATAACTTTTATAGTTACCGAGATTCCCTATAAAAACATCGAAATTTGCCCACCCTGTACTGAGTTAATATTTTCTAACTAAATTGAATGCTACCATGTCCTGAAAGGACATTAAATAATAATACAAGACTGTAATAGAGTTTGATCGATAACGTTAACGATATTGATGACATATTTATTATGTATAAATTTACTCTATTAATGTAACATCGTATCATCCATCTCCTTTGCATGCGATATTAATTTAAGGTCCTTGCCCTCTGAAGAAACTTTCCAAGCACGTAAACCTCTTCCAGGACGCTACCTACCCTACGTGCCTTTAACGAAGTTAGGATAAAATTTAGGCTCTTCCACGTGAACTGTAGCAAAAAATGTTGTTGCTCCTTCAATTGTTTGCGATTTAAAAACAACAGAAGCAACGCGTTTATTAAAGTTACGTAATTTCTCAACAGTACAAGGCAAACAAAATGTAAACAACAACATATTATTAATTGTTTTTCGTTCAAAACGAAAGCGTAATTAAAATATTCATTAACTGTAACTCTATAAACAAGCTACAATGAAATAATGTTTAATTAGGACATTTTGGTTCTGGGAGAGATAGGATGATGTTAAATTTTAAGAGCCCTAAAATAAAACCTATTTTTGTAATTTAGTCTGTTCGCATTATGAATTTAAATTGCCCTGATTCATACATATGCAGCTAAATGAGGGCATTACGTTCATGTTAAACGAAATTCGTGTATTATTTATACTAAATTTATTTTCATAAAGTTTACCAGTGCTAGATAATTTTATCTAACTTATGTAAATTAGTTGGAAGCTTCTGGCCTGAATTATTTTCGGGTCTCTGACAACAGATTACATGCTAAAAATAGAATGAAATTTGTTTGTTTTCTAGATGTTCTAAATTTAAAAAATATTACTCTAGCAATTTCTTTTATGGTGAATTTTCAGTTTTTCAATGGTACCAATTGTTATTATACAGGGTGTAGACTCGGATCACGCAACATAGCGATTTCAATGGTAAAATTTTAAAAGTCGTATATTATCTCCCCTAATTATTTTAGAAAAAAAGTGCAAATACGTTTTTTGTAGAGAAAAAAATTCTGTATCCATAAATGTAATCAATATTACTTTTTCATTTTCCAATAACTGAAAATTATTCAAATTAAAAAACGCGTTTGGACAGAAATCTGTAGTGCCTTGGAATTATGGTATGACAACTGCCCAGCCTAATGTCACTTATACTGTCACTTTGACGCGAAATTCATTCTTAATTATACTTTATATTTTATCAAACATTTATTTTACACAATTAGTTATGTTTTCATTGCAAGATATAATAAAAATGATAATTAAGAATAAACTTCAAACGTCAAAGTGACAGTAAGTGTTAGTAAGATGGGCAGTTGTCGTAGCATAATTCCAAGGCACTACAGATTTTCGCGAAAACGCGTTTTTTAATTTGCTTATTTTTCTGTTTTTGGAAAACGAAAAAGTAATATTGATTACATTTATGGATACAGAATTTTTTTCTCTACAAAAAACGTCTTTGCACTTTTTTTCTAAAATAATTAGCGGAGCAAGAATTCGACTTTTAAAATTTTACCACTGAAATTGCTATGTTGCGTGATCCGAGTCTACACCCTGTATACTCTAAAGAATGCAAATCTATGCTTTATTCAAAATGTACCTATCCTTATAAAAACTTTTTTACAGCAGTGCACAATTTTTTAATTATATGAAAGTTTATGTCCTAGCAATTATTTTTGGGATAGTTACAGTGGCGTACACAGAAAAATATTTCAGGGGGGGATATTGTTTTAGTTTGAAAAAATAATACTGACTAATTTCAAACGGTGCATGGTATTGGTGCAATTAAAAGATGATCTATGGGGACTAGACACAAATAGTGAGTCGTAAGAAAGAGCTCGGGTAATATAATTTTAAATTTTCAAGGTTAAACGTAGGTACCCAAAAACAGCATTTATGAGTAAAATATACAAACAATACATTTTATATATGTGGAAAAGTGGTCTGTCTCCCTAATCTCTCCCCTTCCGTACGCCACTGAATGGCTATACTTCATTAAAAGAACACATGTTTACCCTCCGCTCATTCAAAAACTTTAGAATTTTCTTAATATAGTTCAAAATTATTTTATTTAAGTGCAGAGGAAAAAGTTTAAGCAAACAAAATTTCAAAATATTTCTAATTGTTTCTGAAGGTGTTACACAACACTGAATAATACCTAAATATGTTTAATTTATTAGAAAACCTCACATGAATTTTTTTACTGTAGTTCAAAAGTTTTGGGATATTTACAAGAGTTTACTTATGCAGTTTTGTTTCTTAATAATTTGCGAATTAGGCAATTGGCTCAAAATTTTCTAAATACGTAGGTGCGCGCACCTCTGCGGGTGCGCGGAATAATTTGTATAAAATTGATATTTCTAATGTCAGAGCATAATCTAACGGATCATTATCAACCTTCAGTTGGTACAAAAATTTCAATATTTTTTTCTACTTATGTACATGAAAGTTGTCATTTCCTCACTGCCTACTCTACATGAAAGTTTTACTTTCGTCTCTAGTGGTGAATTTTTTTACAAAATTAGGCATATTTCGGTAATATTTTGCAACAACTATATAAAATATAAAACTATATATTTTTGAAAAGCTAAAAGAATTCTCTTTCATATAAGGTCATGGTCTACTAGAGTTTCTATTTAAAAAGAAGTTCCCTTCATATCTCAAAAGTCTAGATCGCCAAAAAAAAAAAAATTTGTTTTCATATTAAGCATAAAAAAATATGTACAAAAAACCTTCATAACATTTTGTTTTATTTTAATAAACAAAGAAATTATAGTACTTTTTCAAAAATGATGAAATTTCATTTTTCGATATAAAAAGTCTGATTACATAGACGTTCTTTTCTCAAAAACATAGCCCAAGGAGACCGATATCAGATTACGGTAACCGAGATACCCCATAAAATCTTGCAATCTTTCGATTTAAAGTTTCGCAATTGACTGAACTAAATTTTCATACACACATTTTGTATAAACTTTGTAAAGCTATACATACCCACAATCTCAACTCTATTGTATAATACTTTATGCACGACTGAATGAGGAATCATTGTAAGTGAAAACGCATTATCATAACATTAGCTGCAACATCGCATGTTAACAAGCAAAATCTGCACAGGGTGGTACGAGAAACTCCACAGAAATGCATCTGTCCTGTGATAGCCCAAAGATTAATCACAGACATTCATTATATGAAGCAAGAAATATATATTGTGACGGTCCGTACTGTACATAGGCCGCACTTTTGTGGAAGAGTAGTGATTACTCTTATATTTATTGTTGTTAATTATGGCTCGTGATCGACTTTGTAACGTGGTTGGACCCTCAAACGTTGTTTTACGTAGTACACAGGTCTAGAGCAATTAGTACACAGTAAGAACAAATAAAACACAACAATTTTAACAACAAACTCCTTTATTTTTCGAATAGCTGTACATTTCTCGGGAGTTGGATCTTAACTATCGGTGCGACCGTCTCAAGATTTTAGGTTCCCTGTTGCTGTCCCTTTTTTATTGTAGTTGCATCTTTGTCATTCTTTCCTATAACACATATTTGTGCGAGTAGTTTGTTCTACTTATGATGTACAACTTTATCAACAAATCATTTGTTGATTGACGAAACCCAAATGCTGGCGTTGTAGGGCCCAAGTTATGACCGTAATATTTTAACGTTAATGTGTTTTTACTAAAGTTGAAATCCTCATAACTTGGCCCTTTTGAAGCGTTACGTGTTTTAGTAACTGATGCATCAGCATTTGTTGCAATGTTATTCATTTAAAAGTAAATGAAATAACATTGAAATAAAATAAAATAATTGATCACAGGCGGGGTGTCACAATATGGAATAACAAAAATATAGTTCAGCAAAACAGACGAAAATAAATAAGAAATATTATGCTTTTTATGCACTTTAAGTGACCGAATTTCACGCAAAACTGTCAAAAAACCGTTTTTATAAAAAATCGTCAACTACAATGATTTTTAAGAAATTGTAACTCAAAACAGCACAACCCAATACTTTAAACTGTATTTCTTAATTCCAAATTCTGCGCAACGATATAATCTTATTCAAATTCAATAAAGTTTGCGAAATAAAAGAATCTGGAAATGTAATTAGAAATGAGAAATTTATTTGCATTTAAAACAGAAAATCTTCTAAATTAAAAACTCGACAAGCGACGCACCGCCAAATGCCGCCTCCTGTAATACTTTGTCACACTATAAATCTCTTTCGAGTAGTTTTTATGTAGATTTTCGTCTACCGTCGACCGCTTCGTTTTAAATTGCTCGCCTACCGCGATCACTTTGTTCTATAATTTAAACTTATAAGCTGCGAAGGAGCTGCAACAGCGTTTAAAAACATTGGAAAACCTGGAAATACTTCCGTTGCAAACTTTTTATGATTACAAACTCTCATTTATCAATAGATGAGGGTAAATATTTGATCAAAAATAAACCAGAATTGGTTTTTATGCCGAAATCTATAACAACTGGAGCTTTCGTTGGCATATACAAAATTTAATTAATTTTAATTTATATTGACTAAGGGCACAAAAACACTGCGTTCAATTGTAAAACTAATTTATACTTAATAGAACATAATTTAAAATAACAGTGCAAAAAAAACTCGACAGTTTCCATGTAATTAAAATTTTAGACAACCAAATCAAGTACAAGTTGGTAAAAATATGTTCAAGATGCCATTCTTGTTTCATTCCAATAAAAAAGAAAGTTCTATCGTATAACGTACGAAACAACGCATCGTATGTCGTTTTTTTTCAGCGAAAGCCAATTTTTCTTGTTGCTAAAATATTAAAAAGTTATATACCATACTATGAGCACAAATTCCTGAAAAATTTACTTAGCTAGTTTTATTAACTTCAGATATATCGCTGTTCATTTTTTCTAGTGTTGATATCTCCGAAAAATTTTAAAATTAAGTGATAAATAAATTAAATCAGTTACCGATGTTGCAAAGCGGAATGATGAAGGGTTTTTGAAGTAGTTTATCGGCGTGTTTGCTCGCAAACTGTCCTAAGCCTTCACAGACAAAATTAATTTACTTTTACCTATACCTTTATATCGTCTGTATAAGCAAAAAGTAGTGACAAAACAAAACAATGAGCTTGGTGTTTGCTTGATTTCATTACATGACAAAAATAAACCAAATTTACTCCAAGTTAATGACGAGATGTGCGAAGGCATATTAAGCTTTTTGTTAAACAAGCAATAATTGTTAAATAACAGTTATTATTAGTTTTAAAAATGTGCAGTTACACATAAATTTCAAATTTATTTCAACCAACTAAAAACAAGCAAGCATATATCGACTTCACATTTTTGATCCTAATAATAAAATCACAGTTAGAACAACACGATTTCAATCTAAACCAAACAAAGTTGGCGAGTCTTCGTATTTTTATTGAAAAATAGCTACTTCCATCATCTCGAAATACCGTTCAGTTGTTTTAAAACTTTCTAAATATCAAAATATTTGTGTTCTCACGAAACTTTGCAACCAAACACGACGATAAACTACCCCAAAAATCCTTCATCATTTCCCTTTACAAGATTCGGTGGATGATTTAATTTATTTATGACTTAATTTTAAAGTATTTTTAAAGGTAATAAACTTAGAAAATTATAAACAAAGTATTCTCTTAATAATTACATAAGTAGATTTAAAATTACATCTTCATTATAAAAAATGTCGACAATTCGTAAGAAAAAGATAAAATTATAACTGTCTTGTTTTTATCTTTAATCGTTCCAAAATTACCGCTGTCTACCTTCATAGCCTACTCGAAAATATTACGTTGCCTTAATAATTTACAATAAAATCGCGATATCTCGAAAAATATCAGTTATAGGTATAAAATATGGTAAGTGTTTTTGACAGACAATGTAATTGAGTTATGGATGTTTAAGGTTTCACAAGTTTGACCAAGCGTAAAAAACACCCTGTATAATATTTCAAAAATGTAGCTAACGCAAAGTGTTAATTAATCTATTGTCAATATAATTTACAACGAAATTCTACTGCCTTTTTAAAGAACTTAAATGATTAAAAAAATTGAAAGTGCTGTATCGCTCAAAATTTTCATAAAAATGTAAATTTTACGAAAACGGTTGACTTCAGACCCATATAACCTCATACATTTTTTAAAGGAAATTTGAAGAGGAATCCAAAAATGTAAAAATATACAGTTCTATTTAAAATTCCGTATTGCAACCTTAATATTTTCATCGAATCCGAAAAATACAATAACGCCTAGATACCAAATTTCATTGCAGTATTTCAATGATGTTTCAGATAATTTTCTGTTTCCATAGTTTTGCGCATCACTGTATAATATAAATAAATATAAAACTCAAAATCATAGACTGAATTTAGTTATAAATTCTCTGAGCAACTGTACGCGATGAATTATGGCAAAAATGCTTAAAAAAAATTAATGGATAGATGAATATCGACCGATATAATTTTTCGAAGATAAGTTATATTAGCAAACAAGAAGCTTTTATAATTAAAAAAGTTTAATAAAAGAATAGTTTCAGCAAAATTGACGCTATTCAAAAGGGTATGAAACATCCCCTAACAGAGGAAAACCCGAGAGGGTACAAAACTAAACGTTATGTTTTAAATTACATTACATGTTGAGAATAACTAAACGCTTCATGAGGGATATGTTTGTTTATTTTTCATATAAATGGCCACATTGTTGTAATAAAACTTCTACGTGGATAATTTTCAACGGGGTATGTAAACTCTAGCACTTACATGCAAACTTTTGCACTCATTACAAATTAAAAAAGACATGCTCCAAGGATCACTTAGAACTTTTTAACCCACAAGAATTTGCAATATATTTTCTGCACGACACGATTTAAAAACTAATGGGTTTCAATGACACTAAAGCCTTTAAAAGAGGCCGAAAAATTACCACAACTTGTACAGAGTTAGCCAATAGGTATGACGGGATTTTAAGTAGGCTATAGAAAAAAACATAGGCAACACTGATACCTCATAAACGTCAAAAGGTCTTTGAGAGTCTTTGCAATTTATGAAGCTTTGGCGCATTTTCCTTTAAAACACCGAATTTTCGCAGTACAAATGTTTTTCGAAACTCGTAGCATTGTAGAAATGCAAAGACTGTTTCGGCGTGAATTCGAAGTTCCAAGACACGGAAGAATACCCACAGACAAAACTCTTTCAAGATGGATGGATACGCGACTGTCGTGCTCGTGGAAGTGTTTTTTCAAAATTTTCGAATACTACTGGTTCAATTCGTTCTCCTGAGAACATTGAACGTGCAAAAACTGCTGTCAAACAGAGACCGACCCGTTCAGCTAAAACACATTCTCAAGCTTTGAACATCTCGAAACACGATCTTCAGTTACACCCTTATTAGATTTAAATTGTTCAGAAACTAAAAGCCTAGGAGAGCACGTGTACAATTTTGTGAACATTTTCTAGAAATGTTCAATGCCACTGAAAATCTACTGAATTATCTTATGATGACCGATGAGGCCTATTTTCATTTAGATGGATATACGTAACTAAGCAAAACTTTAGATACTGGGCTCCAAAAAATCCTTTGAGTTTGCATGAAAAACCTCTACACAGTCCCAAAGTTACTGTTTGGTGTGGAGTCACCACATCAGGAATTATTGGTCCTTATTTTTTTGAATTGGATAATCAGACTGTAACGGTTGCCTTTGATCGGTACGTGAATATGCTGCAAAACTTTCTCAGGCCTGAAGTAAGAAGACTCGGTTTAAACCAGGGTGGATAAAAATCATGATTTTTTTAAAAAAATCAAAAAAGTCGATTTATTTGATTTAAATCAGATTTTTTGGATTTAAATCAGATTTTTTAAAATTTAAATCAAATGTACCATATTATCGAATTTAGTGACATATTCAAATGCTATTTCTGTTTTGTGCTAATATATTTAATAACCAATATATTTAATTCATTGGTGAATTTTTGTCAAAATGAAAAATTAAATATAATGATTAAGAATTTTGTAAAAATAAGTGCTAAATGGTGATGTTTAATTAATTATATACAGGGTGAGTCATTAGTGCGGGATCGGTCGATTGTGGCTAAACGGTTTGAGATATGAAGTTGAATCAAATGCTATCTAAACAACACAATAAAAATATTTTCAAATATACAGGGTGAGTCACCTTTCTGGAACTAATAGCAACTTTTATATTTCAAATACAACACCCAATTTTTTATTTAATATTTTTGACCGCCTTAATTTTAGCTTTGCATCAATATAAAATACTACAGGTTTTTATACGGTGTTGTAAAAAAAAAAAAATCTGAATTAATCAAGGTTTTGTCTTTATTTAAAAAACTTTCCTGAAGTTATTTTGAAGTACAGAGTTTTAATTTGGTATGGACATGCAGAAAAAAATTCTCTGTTCGCTCGATATGAAAAATTTTGAATCACACATACAGGAGTGTTTATAAATAGGTGGCAACTTCCATGATTTTCAAAAGCTCGTAACTCAATTTTTTCAAATGCGAACCCCTGTATTTTTTTATGTCATCGAATTCGTCTTTAAAAGAGCTTCATATATGTCCTAAAGGTACCCAAAACACACACTTTTCGAGATATTCGACATTTTTCTTCAAATCGTTATTGAAGCAATAGAGTGCCGTGGAAATTGAAAAAACTGACTGTTCACTTCGCTAATGTCAAAAACTTGTCATTTATTTTTTGAATTTATTGCATTTCCACAATGAATATTAGAGTACTTTACAAGAGCAAATTGATATGGTTTATTCACCATTTCGAGTATTTAATTACTTACTAATGTAATACAATTTTATTTTATTATAAATATTATATTTTATCTACTCATATAATCTGTGATTTAAATTGATACTTTTTTTTAAATCACTTGATTTAAATCAATGATTTTTTTTTTAAAATCACTTGATTTAAATCATGATTTAAATCGTGATTTAAATCAATTGATTTAAATCTGCTCAACCCTGGTTTAAACAATGTAATGTTCCAACAGGACGGTACTACGACCCATACAGCTCTTCAGTCGATGAACACTGTGCGAGATTTTTTTCCCGGAAGAGTTATCTCACAATTTGGTGACATTCAATGGCCTGCACGATCACCCGACCTGATTGCCCCTGACTTTTATTTATCTCAAGTCTAAAGTGTACAGGGATAAACCACGCTCACTTCAAGAACTGAAACTTGCAATTGAATGTGAATTAAGGGACATCAATCGCGATGTATTGCAGCGTGTGATGTTGAATTTTGTTACGAGATTACGTCTAGGAATTAATTCTCGTGGGAATCATTTGAACGAAGTTATTTTTAAACACTAGGTGTATGTAGTAAAATTGCATAATTTAAGCTATTAAATTTAGTTTTTGAACATGATTGGTTTTTGTTTGTTCGCTTTATCGCCTACTAAAACCTAATACCTATTGGCTAACCCTGTATAAATAATTATTACAAGATGTTCAATCCTTCGTAGGTATTGAGCAAAAATGCCATTCAGTTTTGCGTTTAATGATCTGTCGCTGTCTGACACAAATATACTTCTAAATAGAGGTCGCAGCATCACGCTGTTATTTTTTTATTTGTTATTGTTACTGCAGTGAAATATTGACTTTGCGAAGAATCGATACCAATTAATTTTTCCAACGATCTCAACAAATGATTGAATGGAGGGCACTGTATGGATAGTGGTCGTATTGATGTTTGGTTCTAAAAAGTTGTCTAGACTTTAAGTTATTTTTCAAAGAACGGTATACATAGCGATAAATTTTACGAGCATAATTTAGGTCTTTACATTTTTTTGATAGACGCATGACATTTCATATTATGTTCACATTTCATTTTCTTTATTGTTTTGTTAATTTTTTTAAAAACATATGCCACAAAGATTAATGAATCACTAGAAAACGTCTTAAAATGATTTGCATTCCGAGTTTGCCTAGCTTAACTCCCCTTCATTAACTTATGTGTTTGACTGTTAAAGTTATTGTACAGGGTGGTCTATTTTCGATGCCCATACAGGGTATCTCGGTTATTATCAGAGATAGAAAAAAACCAAGTACGTAGTCTCGATTTCTTTGTTCGAGAGAAATTTATTGCCGTAAACAGATTTTTGATATCTTTTTTAATTTTCGAAATATAGCCAAAAACCGATTTCTGGCACTTTTCAAAAATGTTAAATATCTCGTTTAAACGAGAAGATAAAAAAAAACTTTAAAGACATTTTTCGCATGATTTTTTGTGCTTAATAAGATAGCGATGTTCAATTGTTTTTTACTTATATCAATGCCGATATATTGCACCTAACTTTCTTATTTTAAATGGCAACCATAAGGAAATTATATATTTTTGAAAAACGCAAAAAATAAGCTTTCGATTCATGTCAACGCCAACTATGGTTGTCATTTAAAATAAGAAAGTTAGGTGTAATATTTCAATATTTGTATGAGTAAAAAAAAATTGAATATCGCCATCTTATTAAAGACAAAAAACCATGCAAAAAATGTCTTTAAAGTTTTTCCCTATCTTTTCGTTTAAGCGAGATATTTAACATTTTTGATGTCTTTTTTGATACTCGAAATTAAGCCAACACCATTTTTGGCTCTTTTCAAAAATGTTAAATATCTCGTTTAAACGAGAAGATAGAAAAAACTTTAACAACATTTTTTGCATGGTTTTTTGTCCTTAATAAGATGGCGATGTTCAATTTTTTTTTACTCATACAAATATTGATATATTACACCTAACTTTCTTATTTTAAATGACAACCATAGTTGGCTTTGACATGAATCGAAAGCTTATTTTTTGCGCTTTTCAAAAATATATAATTTGCCTATGGTTGCCATTTAAAATAAGAAAGTTAGGTGTAATATATCAATATTTGTATGAGTAAAAAAAAATTGAACATCGCTATCTTATTAAGCACAAAAAATCATGCGAAAAATGTCTTTAAAGTTTTTTTCTATCTTCTCGTTTGAACGAGATATTTAACATTTTTGAAAAGTGCCAAAAATCGGTTTTTGGCTATATTTCGAAAATTAAAAAAGATATTAAAAATCTGTTTGCGGCAATAAATTTATCTCGAAAAACTAAATCGAGTTTATGTATTTACTTTTTTTCTATCTCTGATAATAACCGAGATACCCTGTATGGGCATCGAAAATAGACCACACTGTACAGGGTGGGCAAATTTCGATGTTCTCATAGGGAATCTCGGTAACTATAAGAGTTGTGGAAAAACGGACCGCCCATCCTCGATCTCTTTTTTCGAGAAAAAGTTAATGGTGAAAACTAAAATTGGTTATCGTCTTTTGTTTTCGAGTTATCGCTGATAACTCGATTTTTCGACTTTAGGTTTTATGACCATATCTCGCTTGTTTATTAAAATAAACAAAAATAATGTTGACGTTCTACAGGCACTTTTTTGATAGAAATGCAGTGGCATAGTCAATTTTTCAAAAAAAATATCCGAAATTCGAGATGTGGCATAAAGTTGTATTTTTTTTTGAAATAGAACCCATAGTTAGCTATGACTTATTTAAATTCCTTATTTTTTTTTGTCATTCCAAATATATAAGGGTTGATGTATTTATTTTCAATAATACGCAAATTACAGAGGTTTCTAAGTTTTTTTTTTAAACAAAATTATAGTAGGCTGTGAAAACAAAAACAAAACAAGGTGTAAAACCTTTTAAAACTCATTTGGTACAAGTTACGAAGGTTTTGTAATTTTTTGTTGTGTACTGCAATAAACTAGGAGTACATTACTGCAGATTCCGACTTTATCGTTGTTTCCTTATTTTTATATATTTATAATGTTTATCACAACAACAAATTACAAAACCTTCGTAACTTGTACCAAATGAGTTTTAAAAGGTTTAACACCTTGTTTTGTTTTTTTTTTCACAGCCTACTATAATTTTGTTTCGAAAAAAAACTAAAAAAACTCCGTAACTTGCGTATTATTGAAAATAACTACATCAACTCTTGTATATTTGGAATGACAAAAAAATAAGAAATTTAAATAAGTCATAGCCAACTATGGGTTCCGTTTAAAAAAACACAAATTTCTGATTTTTTTTGAAAAATTGACTACGCCACTGCATTCCTATCAAAAAAGTGCCTGTAGAACGTCAAAATTATTTTTGTTTATTTTCATAAACAAGCGAGATACAGTCATTAAACGAAAAGTCGAAAAATCGAGTTATCGGCGATAACTCGAAAACAAAAGACGATAACCAATTTTTGTTTTCACCATTAAGTTTTTCTCGAAAAAAGAGATCGAGGAGGCGCGGTCCTCTTTTTGATACCTCTTATAGTTACGGAGATTCCCTATTAAAACATCGAAATTTGCCCACCCTGTACAGTGCTGTGGTAGACAAATTTTCTATGTTGCACATTTAATTAAACTACTCACTTCAGGTTTTTCAATTTGAATTAAGGACAACTTAACTCACTAAAAATGCTATTAAAAAGTCTTTTTATATTCGATTGGCAACTAAATCTAACTTGATGCTAAACAAATTTAACATACAATCACTGTGATGTGTTATACAAATATTAATAAAGCGTTATACAACGAACTTTTTCCCTTTTAACTAACCATTATAATTAATAAAACCCTATCTCTATTATAATCGTTTTAATTGAAAATCAGTACAGAATTTAATCAACTTTTTGTATTGTCTGAATGAAAAACGATCTACAGCCTGAACTGTGTTGCTATTGTTTCTTGCTAATTTAGATATGATAAGCCCTGGCGCAACTTTAATTATACCTGAGCACCGAAAACACGTACATAATCAATTATTACTACTTTTCAAGGAAGCCTGCGTTGGCATTTACAAATTTAATTATTCTCAGTCAGCTGTTGCTTCGATATACTCAAAAAAATGTTGACAAAGTTCAGGTAAGAGTGTTGTTTACTTGTCATGAGAAAGCAAGAACAAATCTCAAAAAGTTGTAATAGTTGTATGCAGGATTAAAATTTAGTGTTTTTGAAAGCCGTAACTTATATACAGCAGGTTATTTCTCTGCTATTATCGATCGTAGCGCCCCCTATGGTGAGATTTCACTCAAACTTATGCAAAAGAACACGCCTGCCTATTGTAGAATACATGCCAAATATAAATGTTGTAGGTCAAAGCGTTCTTGATTTATCAATAAAAAAAACAATTTTTCATCTCCTCTTCATGGGGCTGTCACTTAGCAACGATGCAACTTTCTATAAGGCAGGATAGGCTAAATCGTCCTATTTTTCTATATAGATTCACCAGTAGAAATTATGCTCCATCGTTCAGATACTTTAGAAATTAAAATTATTTTTCAAAATTTTTAATTAAGCAACGCATGATGCAACTTTTGTAGTTTAAATTAGATTTCTACCGCTTTTAATACTGATGATTTAAATGAAATGTAAACAATACTAATACTTTTTAAAGTTCTTAAACGTATTTAGTACAAAAACCTAAAATTTAACAAAAACATTTTTAGTATTTTGTAGACTATTTGGTTAAATTACAGTGCGATATAAAATACAGTACCTAAGTCCTAAAGCATAAAATATTATGAGTTTATCTTTTTCCAAAGAGCCAATACATTTTTTTAATTTTTAAGTCCATTTCTTTCCTTTTTTTGTTTATGTGTTGTTTCCACGTTAATTTATTATCGAGATAGAGTCCTAAATATCTAGCTTCGTTTGCTCTTGGAATTTGTATGTTAATTAGTTGAATTGATGGACATTCGGAGCGTTTTAAGGTATGTGTAACATGTGTACTTTTCGTTTCGTTGACTTTGAAATCATGAACGAAAATTCCTGCGGGAAAAGGTTAATTCTTCAGGGGTTATGAAGTTTCCGGAAGCTGTTAATTTCGTCAACAAGGATGAGCGATCCCAGGTGAGTTCAAGAAAATGTTACCAGAGATCAATACGTGTGCCAGATGCAAGTTAAACCAATTATTTAATGCTTGGGCAAGTTCCTAGGTCTGCTCATGAATAAACAGCGTCAAAATTTGTCTTTTTACTTACGCCTGCATTATAGGCAACTTAAACCTGACCAAATAAAACCATAACAAAGCTTTTGCAAAAGATCCACTACATATATTTTAATTTATTTGTAATTGTTATCCCATCCAAGAAAAAAAGGCGAATATTCATATTAAGTTTAACTCAATTAATTATTTATATGGCTGAAATTGAACATCCACCGTCTTGTAAAATCATTTTAAGAAGATTTCTAAAACCGATTAAAAAGCTGTAATACATGATGTATCGACATTTTTTAAATATTTCATAAACTTTTTTAAAGCATTTCGTTCGTAAACCATCAAGCTTAAATACATTCACGGTTTACATATAATTTATACACAAAACAGCAGTTACCATTCTTGTTTTTATTTATTTCGACGATTTGAAACGAAATATTAAAATTTTATACAACAGTTCGTTCGTATTATAAATAGCATAATAAAACCATATTATATGCGTGAAAAATGCGACAGGCTTTTAACTGTTTTGTGCTTAGCATCATTCGTCTTATTTATGCTTGCACCAGATACTTCGTATGTCAGGTATTAACCAAAATAGCTAATGCAGGCTGATTTCTACATTTTTTGACTAAATATCATTAGGCAATAAAATTTTAAAAGCACTTTTACATATAGACAATAAAAAAACAAACCATTTCAATCTGATTATCCACTAATCTTACTTGGCTTTTCAAAAATCCAAAAGTTAGAGAATACAACTCTATTTAATCCAAAGCTTATGTGCTTACTGTGTAATAATCGCTCTAGACCTGTGTACTCCGTAAAACAACGTTTAAGGGTCCAACCACTTTATAAAGACGATTACGAGCCATAATTAACAACAATAAATATAAGAGTAATAAATACTCTTACATAACAGTGCGGCCTATGCACAGCGAAATTAAAATCAAAAGAAATTGTATCAGGTAAACTTGTGTTCTTAAAAATGTTCTATTCATTGAATCAATAAATCTATTATACTTTTGCACAGGCTGGCCAAATGGACAATTTCAATTAAAATCAAAAACTGCTCTCTTAAATTTCAAATAAAATCACCAAGTTATGATGGGCTTAAAACATCATAACCATAATTTGATATTTATGAACTATACTTGTACAATATTACACGAATTTGATCTGTATGGGCTTGAATATTAATCCTGTCGGTCAACACAAAAGCATCAAATTAAAAACAATTTACGTTGCACTTAACTTAGCTACTAAACAACAAAAAACTCTAAACGATTACGTGTTGTAAAGCAAAAAATTAACACTAATTAATACGCTTGCCATGGGGCCAAGCTCAAGCAATTCAATATTAATTAGGCTTCAACCTAATACTCCGTCTAGACGCTAGTCAACAACCATCGTATTAAAATATTATTTAATAGTACCGCGTCGCGACGCTAAAAACAAACTACGGCGCATTGTAGTATACATAGCATCATGTGCCAATTTTTGAGATGTCTTTGTGTGTTGATCGAAATGTTCTGCTTGGATCGTGAAAAGAGTTTAAAATGAAAACTCTACAGTCTACACGATAGAATACAGCAAGGGCTTTATGCAATGGAAAACTTAGACTGGATTGGTAGACATTTCGCAAAATAAATATTGATGAAGTATTACGCGAGAGACTGCCAATGAGAAAGAATCGAAAGCGGTTACATCCCAAGTCCATTACAATATATTTCGTATTCAGACGTTATATAAAACCTGATCAATATACCGAGTGTCTTTATTATACAGGGATGCGCAAAATTATGGAAACAGACAAATATCTGAAACATCACTGAAGATGCCACAAGAAATTCTACTACGTTTATTA